>OW285236.1:96209270-96451725 GCA_935421215.2 Melolontha melolontha | reverse complement strand
GGTTATGTGTGGACGAAACAACTGACAGCAAAAAACAATCTGTAGTTAATGTGATGGCGCATAATATGGAACCACATCAACCAACGTCTTCAATTTTATTAGCATCCAGACGACTAGAACAATGTAATGCCGAAAAAATTTTAGAGGTGCTATTAGATACTTTTAAAAATTTAAACTTTCGAAAGGCCAAGTGTTAATGTTTATGACCGATGGTGCCGCAACCATGTGTTCTGTAGACCGGTCTCTTAGAAAATATTGTCTTAACTTGTTACATATTACTTGTAAACACCATGCTCTACACCTTGTGGCAGACCAGGTTCGTAGATGTTATCCAAAGGTAGATGCTTTAATATCGAGTACAAAGGCAGTATTCCTGAAATCTCCAAAACGTATTCGGAAATTTCACGAATTGTGTCCCCATACTCCTGAGCCACCACAGCCGGTTCTGACACGTTGGGGTACATGGTTATTACGAGCGGGGTTTTACTATCATGAACATTTTGAAAAAATTAAGGACGTGGTTTTACCATTCGATCCGAAAGAAAGTGCAGCTATCAATACAAGCCAGAAAAATTTCAAGATGCCCAGATTAAAATGGATTTACAAATTATTCGTGAGAATTACTTGGGACTAGAAGAAGCAATAACAAAATTAGAAAATTCGTCGCTGTCGTTAGAGAAATCACTGCAAATCGTTAAAGATGTTCACGCACAACTTTGTGCTGTAGAAGACGCAAAAAGTGAAAGTGTTCTAATAAATTTGAAAGTGTTTTAGACAGAAATGCAGATTTTGACACCTTAACACGTATTTGTGAGGGCACGTCTACAGATGCTTTAAGTTGCTTAAAAAAGTATTTTGATTATGCGAATACAACATCACCAGATGTAGAACGCTCGTTTTCCGAATATAAACATATTTTTTCCTCACGGCGGACATGTTTTTCAGAAATAACCTTAGAAACGCACCTGATGTTGAAAATATACAATCGAGTTTCTCCAGTTTGTCAATCCTTGGAAGACGCTTAAAACGGTAAGTGTTTTTTTAAATCGTTTTAAGTCGTGTACACAATCACTGATTTCATATATTTTCCATTTTATTTATAGGTACATAACGCTGCTATAATATGTACTATTCTTATTTTTCGTGTGTTTATGCATATTACTTTAATAGCAGAAAACCAAATGTATATTTAATTATTTCTGATAGAATAAATGTCTCTACTTCTGTACTTATATCGGTAACAAGCTCATATTGGGTCCCTATTCTATAGCATATTCTAATATATTACGAATTACACTCCCATATCGGCGCTCATGGCGCGCACGGAAATTGGTCTGCTCTAGTTATAACTTATAACAAGCGAGCCGCAAAATTTATATCCTAGGTAGGCCGGGAGACATATAAGTCACGTCTGAGCTAGAGAATTGACGAAGTGCCATTTGTAAATAATCATAAGTCAAATTAACAAGTTACGATTTAACCTATTACTAATAGTACAAAATGTAGGTTATGTAGACATAACTAATTTAATCCAAGGCATACTTTGAACATTTTTTTTGTGGCTCACTCCTTATATACCTGCAGAATTGTTTCTATATTTATTATTTATTATACGTACCGTTAATTTCGTTTAAGAATGGCAAGTTTTTAATGTCCAAACTGCAGTAATGTTATCTGTTATACTAATGTGATAAAAAAGGCAAAGTAATTGTCTTTGTGTATCAATATGATTAACTAATACGATGTAACGGCTTTTACAATCAATTGTAAAATATTACGATATTCGAGATTAACTTCATAAACACTCGTTTATATCTAAGACATATAGAATTTTTTATTAGTGAATATAATTTCACAAAATCTAAATAGAGTTATATTTACAATATTATGAAGAATAATAATTTTTATGCTATGGGAATGCCATAAAAAATATTCCTTTATCCTTGTTTCCCTCTGTAAATTATAATATTTAATATTTTGAAAACGATCGACTTTTTGTGTAAGATGTATCATATCTACAATCATTAGTTATTGTTATTTGTATATTTCTCCTCCCTTTGTTCACTTCTTAATCTATGACTTGAAATGCAGATTGTTAAGTCCATTTAAAATGCCTTTCCAGTTCTTTCGTAAAGAGAAGAAGACAAGAAGCCATTAATCACCTTTTCCGACATACGAACTACTACAATCTCTAAAGTTTGAATCTATCCGGGATTTCATGTTCAATAAATTCAATTCTTACAGTCATTCCTTTGAATCATATCTTACAATGTAACGACTGTTTTCTATTTAGAAATAATCTCAAAGGAATTCGGTTCTGAGAAATCACTCTTTAAAAGTTTAGATTTATTGTTCTTTCTATTTTTAATGAATATATCAAGCCATTGTATCTTATTTACGATACTAGTTACATTTCCGAAAATCTAATTTATGGTTTGGAAACCATAGTAAAAATCTAGAGGATTTAATTTTCCATTACATACTAAAATAGTGGAATTGTTGGATAAATATTATTATTGAAATAAATATTTTTAAATAATTATCTACATACAAAGTATTCCAAAATCAGATGGACAAACTTCAGAAATTCATGAAAAATTTTTATTAGTAATAATCTAATATTTACAATGCCTAGAAAAAGACACTTTAGTTCAGCTTAAAGTATATTAACAATTATGGCTTTCTAAGAAGCGGTAGACTAGAGAGATAATTTTTTGCAAATATTAGTACAATGAAAGTTCTATCTATGTATTATTCATTGTCAGCCGAAGTTGTTGTTTATTTTATGCTCGAGACATGGAACAGCATTCTTCCAAAAAAACTTACCGGTTTACATCTCAAATGTTGCCCATTGAATTACTAAATATCGTCATTTAGAAATTTGAGACGGAATATTGAAAATAAATCAGAGGAAATGTAAATCAAAAGAATTACCGAATAAATGTCTGTACCTAAATAAATTCATCATCATTAGGGACCGGACACGAAAGCCCATGACTCATCGCCCACGGGCGTACTATTGAAAATTTATTTTTTTAAAGAGTTTTTAATTTTATTTATATAATTGGAGTGTTGAGTGTCGGCGAAGCACCGACGTATCGGCTTAGTCACACACTAAGTGAATAAGAGGATTTAAGTGAAATTAATGGTTAAATATTGGTGAAAGTTGCAGCACAGTTACATAGCAGAAGAAGGTAAGAGAAACAGTAAAAATAAGGTCAGTAGCGGCCCAGTAATTGCAATTAGAAGCATAAACCCTTACAAGATTAATAAGGTTAGGAATAATACACAACGTAGCGCGGCGCATGTCAGCCTCCGAGGGGTCGACCCGGGCGGCAAGCGCGATCAACAGAGAGAGATAAACAATAACAGAGCACAAGGACGATGTAAAAACATTATATATATATATATATATATATATATATATATATATATATTGATAACGGCCCCCTTTACTGGGCTGTGGTGAGATTATAAAATGTTAATGAGATAAAAGTGTAAGATAAAATTATGTATTTGAAAAGATTAGTCGGGCGCCTTAATTTATAAAATCTCACCCCAGATTGCGCTATCTTTATCTCAAATAGCCAACTAGTCGGAAAGCAAGAAACTATATTTAATAAAACTTTACTAAATGTGGGTGATCTCGGGCTCGTTGTGAGTTTTAGGTTGTTGCTTCCAAAAAAGAGAATAATATTAATGTTGACGCTTAATATAATAACTCCTACAAATAAATATGAACAAATAAAAGATTCATGTAAAATTAAAAATATTATGTTTATTAAATTAAAGGAAACTGTAAAAATATAACGTATTACAAATGTGATATTAACGAAACTGCATATACGCATAAACAACAAGGTGTTACTAATGTGAAAAGAGGTTATGTGTGTTAAACTAATAAATAATATGAATATAAATGTGAATACTCTTATTACAATTATGGTGAGTACCCTTTTATTGTTATCTCTAAGATATAAATAGGTTGTTTAATTAAATATAAAGATCATGACAGGACGTGGTAGATTAGGTAAATAATTCGAGAAGATTATAAAATAAAAGTTTAAAGAATTTAATTTTTGAAAAAAAAATAAATATTATCTGAAAACCTGTTGTAATAATGATGCTGATGTATGTTTGTAGATCGTCTGTGTGAATTGGGAAGATCCTCGGTGATCCCAAAATGTTCGGGTGCAGCACAAAATGATGGCGGTGTAGGTGGCTGTTTACGCAGACGCTATCGAAGATTTTCCTCGGACTTCGTCTTCGGTGCCTAATTACTCACTGCGCTCGTTTCTGGCTGTAGAATTTCAGGTATCGTTGTTGATGTATGTTAGACTATATTGTTGAAGTTCGGCGATGGATTCTTATATATAATTCTTCTGATTTTCTATCGTTTTCGGTGGAACTACGTCTGTGACGCTATATTGTTTGAAAGTTCGTTATTACCGAAAATTCTTGTAGTAATTCACTTGACGATCGAGTTAATTAATATTCTGGATACTTTTTATCACTTTTAGCTGAATTTATAATTTAAATTTGTGTTTTATACAAGATTTCTAAGGCTTGGTCTAAAAAGATGCGTCTATTTATTTTTCAAATTCAAGGATCCTATTATCCGACAGCACTTGTCTGAATATTACCAAACACGCTATCTATTGATATCAATAATCTCGATGATTTACCCTTTTAACAATTTTATATAAAAAGTATTTGATTAATTTAGAATATCTAAATGATTTTAAAAATTATATTATAAATTACCAAGTTAGGTTAAGATAAATTTGAATGATACAAATCGCATACTGCGCATGATAAATGTAAACCTAGCGAGATGTCAATTTGTAGGCGTGTCTTACTAGTGTCGATATAATACAAAGTTGCATATGGATTTGAATATGTTTTTCGAGCTAATATTTGAAAATTTGAATATGATATAATAAAATTAAATAATGAAAGGAAAATGTATATAGAAATTTAAAGAATGAAATGATCGTTATAAAAATACATATGCACTTCGATACTACTAAGACTTAATAATATTATTTATATAACCATTATATTATAACCCTTTTTCACTTTGTATGTCTTATTCTTCCTATTTTAGATGCAGCTCTATATGGATAACATGCATCACAACAATGTCCCCGTCGAAAAAATGTCGGAATGTACAAATGAGGACATTCTTTTCGCTGAAGATGATGTAGGAAATGAAAGATAACAACCTTGTTTTTCTAAACTTATTACGTGTCGTTCGAATTAAACAATTAGAAAGAAAAATAAGTTAACACCATAATATAAAAACTTTATGAATTGTAAAAACGAAATGTTTGTTTGTGTGATGAACTTCCTTAACATTATATTAGTATACCAAAGTCTTTTTCTCTTTTTTTTTTTTAATTATCAACTATTATTCTATTGTTTCTTTGTAACTTCTCTTTATTTATTCAAGCTGTCCAAATTCAAATTATCCAGTCTAAATTAATGTTTCTTGTTTAAGTATATTTATTTGTAATTATATAAAAATAGTTTAGTTGTAGTATTCATTTAATTGATGTATTTTGCGAGCTATAACATACCTTTCACTGTAATTAATAATTTTAATGACTGTATTGATTCAATTGTATATTACTGTTCCGTTAAATAATCCTGCAACATCGAAATATGGTATCTACCCTTTATGTACCCGGTTTCTTCTTCCATTAATTCATAAGTATTGTTGCCTAAAATTCTATTAATAATATAAGGTCCTTGATATGGTTTTAGCAGTTTTCCCATTATTTTATTTTTAAGATCAGTTACTCTCAATCTTTTCACTATTACCCTATCATTAAGATTATATGTTTTATATTTCTTATCAACGGTATTCCTCTTTCTTTCCCATTTAATTTTCTTTGTCAATAATTTCTCTCTTACTTCTATAAGTCGTTCGTTGAAGTTGATGGCTTCTGGATCTGTCCAAGGTCTCTGCGGTGGCTGACCAGTAAAAATTGTTATGGGACAATGGTTATGAACTGTACTGGGTGTGTTATTAATGGTGTGTTCTATTTGTTGTAAATATTTAGCCCATTTATTATGATTGTCATGTAGAAGTATTCTTAAATATTTCAGAGTTTCTCGTATATATCGTTCTGTTGGATTGCCCTGTGGATAACGTATTGATGTATAGTAGGTGCGGATGTTATGCGAATGTAGAAAGTCCTTGTATCTGTCATTGTTAAAGTATGTAGCGTGATCGGATAGTATTGCTAAGGGTTTTCCAAATTGGGTAAAATAATCTGTTAACGCTTGTAGTACAGTATTGGTGTCGCATTTCTGTGTAGGAATAAGTTTGATAAATTTGGAAAAGATATCACAAATCACAAGAATATTTCTATAACCTTTCGTACTTGGTATTAAGTTTGAAAGAAAATCTATAGATATCAATTCTAACTTGTCGTAAGTTACAATATTGTGGCAGATATTGGTATTCGTAAAGTTCTTGTCCTTCGCAAGTTCACATGTTCTGCAGTGTTTAATTACGCTTTTGATGATTCTCTCATCATTGATACAGTAGAATGCCTCTCTAAACAGTAACCAGCATTTTCTACCTCCTATATGCGTGTATGAATAATGTAAATATTCCGTTATCTCCCTGGTGTGTTTCTCATTTGTGACATATACGATGTTCTTACCTATCTGTTTTACTATTAAATTATCCTTAAGTGACATGCCTTTGTAAGTTCCCTTTTCCTTTAACTGTTGATGTAATTCAGTGAAATCTGGACCTGATTGTATAGATAAAAGCTTGTTGATGGAAAATATTCCCTGTCTTTGAAGTTGTACCAAATTTATGCAAATATTTTGTCGTTTCACATCCCCGTCCTGTCGTGTTAAAGCATCTGCTGTTATCATTTCCTTACCTGGTTTGTATACAATGTTAAATTCGTACTGCTGTATGAGCAACGTCCACCTGTAAATGCGACTATTATTCAGTTTGCAACTCATTATGTTAACCAGAGCTTTATGGTCCGTTTCTAGCGTAAAACTTTTTCCAATAAGGTAATATCTTAACTTTGTAAGTGCAAAAACAATAGCTAACATCTCTTTCTCCGATATTGTATATCTGGTTTCACATGCTTTGAGTGTTCGTGAAATGAAGTATATAGGTGTTTCGATGTTATCTTTGATTTGAACAAGCTCCGCTGCGATGGTTTGATGTGATGCATCAGTTCTAACTACAAACGGCAATGTAAAATCAGGGTGGTGAAGTTTTAAGTTTTCAACAAAGCTTTCTTTCAACAGATTAAAACAACTTTCATGTTCTGCGGTCCACGACCATTTCTTGCCTTTCTTCAATAGATCTAATAATGGTATGGTTCTTTCACTATAATGGGGTATGAATTTGCGATAGTAATTAAGAACCCCTAAGAATCCTCGTAGTGTTTTTAGATTTTTAGGTCTTGTATAATTCTTAATTTCATCCAGGCGTGTAGGATCAAGTAAAATGTTATCTTTATTTATCACGTAGCCAAGGTAATTTATTTCGTGACGGAAAAATTGACATTTTAAAAGGTTTAATTTCATACCTTCTGTTGTTAAAGTATTTAGAATAATTTTTAGGTGCTGTAAATGTTGTTCGACACTCTCGGAAAATATTATTATATCATCAAGATAGTGTAATGCGAATTCGTCGTATTTATCCAATATTTTATGTAAAAATCTAATAAGGGCGGCGGGCGATGTTTTTAGGCCAAATGGGCACACTCTGAATTGATAAACAATACCATTCACTAGAAAACCACAGTACCTTCTTGATTCTGGTTCTAAGTTGATAAGCCAAAATGCGTTCTTAAGATCTAACTTGCTGTATATGGGCTTATTACCACATTTTGTTAATAATACATCGATATTTTGCGGCATTTCGAATTCGGGTTTAATTCTTCGGTTCAATGCTCTTGCATCTAAACATATACGTAGAGATAAGTCTTTCTTTTGAACTATAACTATCGGATTTATAAAGTAGGTATTTGACTTCTCTATAATGCCAGTCTGTTCTAATCGTTCCAGTTCCTGACTTACTTTCTGCTGATAATGATACGGAATGGGGTAATTTTTACTAATTAGTGGGTCTTCGTTATGTATTTTAATCGGATGCTGATATCCTTTTGCAAACACTACATCATTGTTAATAAGAGTAATATTATTGTATAAAATTGCTATTAAGTCGGGTATGACAGTTGTATCTGGTATCTTAGAGTTCTCTATAAAATTCTTTATATCATCATAATTATTTATTGTTTTCGCTACTTGATTATCCATTCTAACTTCCACAACATCTCCTCGCTCGTGACTATCCTTCGTTCCTTGCCTAACTACCATTCTCTCTATTCCAATATTTGTATTATTAAATTCTATTATTTTTCCATCTGTTTCATTATTCCCCTCGTAATCTCTTCTATTGCACGGTTCATTATTTAATATAATATTATTTATTTCACTCGTAAGCACTTCCTTCTTATATAGGTTATAACCTTTTAACTCTTCCTCTGATAATTGTTTTTCAAATATAACTTTATTCACATCTATATTTAGTATACCATTTTCGAAATCTAAGATCATTTTGAGTTTTTTAATACTGTCAATACCTATGATACAGTCGTATTGTAGTTTGTCTATAATATAGCAATGTATGATGTATTTTGATTTGTCGACTAATATTTCTGTTGATAATTGTTTTGTTACCGTCCCCATGCGTTTTCCGTTCGCTGCAATGATATCTGTCCCTTTCGTTTTTACAATGTTCTTCTCGTATCCCCGTATATTCGTAGCTTTCTCTGCCTTTAATAAAGTTATTTCCGCTCCTGTATCGATTAAGCAATATAAAAAGATATTTTCGAATTTTAATTTTACAATAGGTAAAGTATATATTTGGGTAGTTTGGTTGCCTGCATCTTCTACAGTAATGAATTCTTCCGGATGTTGATAGAAAGTAATATTTTCAAATTTAAAAGGTATGTTACAGTCGTCATGGGTTTTTAATTTTGTGCTGATGATGGGCCTTGTGTTGGGTTGGTGTAGAGGTCCTCTGTTAAAATTGGCGTTTTTTTTAATACCTCTTCCATATTTGTTCGTATCGGCGATACAGATCGATGACGTCTGTTAATATTATTTACGTGACCACGTCCACGATTACGGATATGATTAAATCCTCTTCCTTGTTGATTAGTATTATGGTTTGTATTGTTATTGTTTGTTTGTCGATCCGTAGTGCGATTGTAATTATTGAAATAATTATTACTGTTGTATCTGGATGGCTGGTAGTTGTAATTAGGTCTATTTGATGGATTGTTTGAATTATTATTATCCCGATCATTGTACATATTATTGTTAGAATTGTTATTATTATTATATGCTCTTGTAAAATTTTGATTTCTATTATTGTTGTTGAAATTATTATAACGTTGCGGTGGTGAGTTATTTGGGTTATTGTTCGGATTATTTGAATTTAGTGACGGATGATTGCGAGAGTTGGGATTGCGATATATGTGTTGTGGCTGATGGTTATTCTCCGAATAATCATCTAGACGTCTCATTATGTCTATGAGAGAGTCCATATCCGTAACTCTTTGACATATGATAGCCTGTGTATCGGTGTAGATGAAATGATTTAGGAGCTGCCTGGCAATCATTGATTCTTCCATGTCATTCAGGTGTTTACACTGGTTATAGATACGGGAAGCGTATGTCTCGCGTGATACTTGTCCCAATCGATATTTGCCTGTCAACAACCGTATTCTAGCTCTGTTTTGTTGCGTTTCGTCCCAATAATTCTTCTTAAAGAGTGTAACAAATTGGTCAAGAGAATTGCAATGGTCCTCAATTCTTTGAAACCACTCTTGTGCACTGTAACGTAAAGTTACTCGTATGACCTCCATCCTCTGCTTCTCCTCAGGTATATCCTCTAAGTAGCGTAAAAGACAACTAAGATACGTCATAGGATGTACACGTGTGATATCCCCGTCGAAATGATGTAAATTTTCTATCTTTATAGAGCTATTATTAGTATTAATATAATTAGTTGATGTAAAATAGCCTTTTATTTTATTTTCCAATCGTTTAATGTTAGTCTGTGTAGTCGTATAATTTTCATTATTAGTTATAGTTATAGTATCTAAATTTTGTCTGACAATATTGATTTCTTGTTTATTATGATCGTTGTATTGGTTTAACGATGATTTTAATTGTTCTGTGTTATCATTATTTAATTTGTTAAAATTGGTCAATTTTGTATTAAACAAATTATTATTTTCAGAAATCATTTTGTCTATGTTTTGTTGTATGTCTTGTGTTGTAGTTTTAAGTCTCTGTTCAGTATTATTTTGAATTTCAGTAGTTGCGGTCTCTAACTGCTTAGCCCAATGTAAATTCTGTAGATTAACGGTTTCATCAAGTTTAATTAAGTACTTGAGTTCGTTTTCTTCCATGTTTTTCTGAGCTGTAGAAATTTCTGCTATCTTACCCTCTAAATCAACTTTGAAAGCACTTAATTTGTTATCGATGTTTGCATTATTTATTTCAAATTTTTGATTAATATTGTTCATGTTTATCTCTAATTTAGTTGTTAGATCACTATTCATGTTGCTTATGTCTGTTTTCATATTAGTTAGTTCTTGTTTTAAGTTTTCATTGTTAGTGTCTAATTTGTTTGTTAAGTCTTGTTTTAGGTTATCGTTATTTGTATCTATTTTATTATTAGTATGATCTAATTTATTATTACTATTAGTTAGTTCTTGTTTTAAGTCATTCATTTCTAGTTTTAAATCTTGTTTCAAATTAGTCATTTGTGTCATTAGTACCTGTAACATGTTCATTACCTGGCCATTGTCTGGTGGACTTACCCCTTCAGTTGTAGACGCTTGTGCCACGGGAATGTCTCCCTGTTCAACCCTATCTTCTTCAGTACTGTCCTTAACTGCTTTGGTTCTATGTCGAGTATCCATTTTGATATTTATTAAATTTATAAAGTTTAATGAATTTATATAAAGATGTATCCTTTATTTTTAAAGTATGATAATAATAAATAGTTGAAAAATACAAAGTTATGTTTAAAATATGAATAATAATACTCGAGACACCGTAATTTTATTAGTGAATCAAAAGTTAAATAAAATAACGTAAGCACAAGGTGATATTTTCCCTTTCACTAACCTTTAATATGTCCTAGAATCCTCCAAAGTCTGCGATGTAGTGAAATAAAGGTAACAATCTGCTGTTATAATAGGAAAAACATGTACACACAACGACAATAATAATCTACACCTTTTTGTCTATATAATATATGAAACAATTTGAAAAGTATCAATTATTTGCAATATTTAACTTTGTAGATGAGTTGTCAACAAGAAGCAACAGGCCCACGTTGTCGGCGACAATTGATAACGGCCCCCTTTACTGGGCTGTGGTGAGATTATAAAATGTTAATGAGATAAAAGTGTAAGATAAAATTATGTATTTGAAAAGATTAGTCGGGCGCCTTAATTTATAAATTCTCACCCCAGATTGCGCTATCTTTATCTCAAATAGCCAACTAGTCGGAAAGCAAGAAACTATATTTAATAAAACTTTACTAAATGTGGGTGATCTCGGGCTCGTTGTGAGTTTTAGGTTGTTGCTTCCAAAAAAGAGAATAATATTAATGTTGACGCTTAATATAATAACTCCTACAAATAAATATGAACAAATAAAAGATTCATGTAAAATTAAAAATATTATGTTTATTAAATTAAAGGAAACTGTAAAAATATAACGTATTACAAATGTGATATTAACGAAACTGCATATACGCATAAACAACAAGGTGTTACTAATGTGAAAAGAGGTTATGTGTGTTAAACTAATAAATAATATGAATATAAATGTGAATACTCTTATTACAATTATGGTGAGTACCCTTTTATTGTTATCTCTAAGATATAAATAGGTTGTTTAATTAAATATAAAGATCATGACAGGACGTGGTAGATTAGGTAAATAATTCGAGAAGATTATAAAATAAAAGTTTAAAGAATTTAATTTTTGAAAAAAAAATAAATATTATCTGAAAACCTGTTGTAATAATGATGCTGATGTATGTTTGTAGATCGTCTGTGTGAATTGGGAAGATCCTCGGTGATCCCAAAATGTTCGGGTGCAGCACAAAATGATGGCGGTGTAGGTGGCTGTTTACGCAGACGCTATCGAAGATTTTCCTCGGACTTCGTCTTCGGTGCCTAATTACTCACTGCGCTCGTTTCTGGCTGTAGAATTTCAGGTATCGTTGTTGATGTATGTTAGACTATATTGTTGAAGTTCGGCGATGGATTCTTATATATAATTCTTCTGATTTTCTATCGTTTTCGGTGGAACTACGTCTGTGACGCTATATTGTTTGAAAGTTCGTTATTACCGAAAATTCTTGTAGTAATTCACTTGACGATCGAGTTAATTAATATTCTGGATACTTTTTATCACTTTTAGCTGAATTTATAATTTAAATTTGTGTTTTATACAAGATTTCTAAGGCTTGGTCTAAAAAGATGCGTCTATTTATTTTTCAAATTCAAGGATCCTATTATCCGACAGCACTTGTCTGAATATTACCAAACACGCTATCTATTGATATCAATAATCTCGATGATTTACCCTTTTAACAATTTTATATAAAAAGTATTTGATTAATTTAGAATATCTAAATGATTTTAAAAATTATATTATAAATTACCAAGTTAGGTTAAGATAAATTTGAATGATACAAATCGCATACTGCGCATGATAAATGTAAACCTAGCGAGATGTCAATTTGTAGGCGTGTCTTACTAGTGTCGATATAATACAAAGTTGCATATGGATTTGAATATGTTTTTCGCGCTAATATTTGAAAATTTGAATATGATATAATAAAATTAAATAATGAAAGGAAAATGTATATAGAAATTTAAAGAATGAAATGATCGTTATAAAAATACATATGCACTTCGATACTACTAAGACTTAATAATATTATTTATATAACCATTATATTATAACCCTTTTTCACTTTGTATGTCTTATTCTTCCTATTTTAGATGCAGCTCTATATGGATAACATGCATCACAACAATATATATATATATATATATATATATATATATATATATTTCGCAAGAAGTTCATCGCAAATCTAAAAATAGGTTAAGGAGGAATAGAATAGTGAGATAACCAACAAATACTAATAAAATGCACAGCACGGATGAATCATCAGAGGGAGAAAAAAGGAAGCGAGGAGAGGATCGAGATAGCGAAGAGGAAATAGCTTACAGTAAAAGTAAAAAAAATAAGTAGATCACCATCAAAGCAACAACAAAAAAAGGATGACAAAATAGATAAGATATTAGATATGCTACAACAGTTAACAGTAGACATAAACCAAATAAAGACAGAGCAGAGTAAATACAAAGAAGAAATAAGAGAAATAAAGAAAGAAAATGAATTAATAAAGAATGAAAACATGATGATAATAAAAGATAATGTAGAGATTAAAAAGCAGTTACGCGAAACGAACGACAGATTAGAATATTTAGAGAAAGAGAAGAGAAGGGAAAATATAGTAGTACAAGGGCTAGCACTTAACTCAAACAGTCAAGATGACTTAATTGATGAGATAAAAAACATTCTGAAAGAAAAACTTGAAGTAGAGACAAAGATTAAAGCTACTCACAGAATAGGACCAAAATCGTACTTAGTAAAAGTAGGGAGTTTTGAAGAAAAAATGGAAATAATGAAGAACAAGATGAAATTAGCAAAAATTAAGAACGATAGGATATATATAAATAATGACATGACAAAACAAGAAAGAGACATACAGAAATTAATTAGAAGGAAAGCCGAGGAGGAGAGAAAAAGAGGTAAAACAGTGAAAAGCGGATATCAAAAATTGATTATAGATAAGAAAGTGTGGAAATGGAATAGAGAGAAATACTTACTAGAACTAGCAGAAGACAAAGCTTATCAAGGTAAGAAGGACCCAAAGAACTAAAAGAGACGGCGGACGGACATCTGATGACGAAATTGGCAGTGAACCAGGAATTGAAGCTTAATAAAAGTAAGAATAAAAATGAGAGAGAAAGCAAGGAGGAAGCTAAAAAAGGAGAAATCTGGAAAATAGGTACATGGAATATTCGGAGCCTGACGGGAAAAGAAAAGGAACTAGAAGAGGAATTCAATCAATCAGGGCTGGATATACTGGGGATAACGGAAACGAAAAGAAAGGGAGATGGTGAATTGGAAATGGAAGGTGGGCACTTGTTAATATACAGTGGAGTAGACAGGAAACAAAGAGCGAAGGGGGGAGTAGGCTGTATAATAAAGAAAGAGAAAGTGAAATACCTCCATAAATGGACAAAAATATCAGAAAGAATTGTAAAAATTGAAATGAATATGGACAAAAACACCAAAACAGTAATATTAGTGGCATATGGACCCAATGAGGACGAGGGGGCTGAAAAGAAAGAGAATTTCTGGGATTTAATGTCGGAAACAATTGAAAGTGACAGGGGAAGGGTGATATTGATAGGAGACTTAAATGCAAGAGTAGGTATAAAGACGAACGAATCAGGAGAAGCAATTGGAAAATATGGAGAAAATTATAAAAACAACAATGGATCAAGACTAATAGATTTTTGCATACTGAATAACCTAGTGATAACTAACACCTTTTTCGAGCACAAAGACATACACAAATTTACAAGAGAAGTAAAGAGTAGAAATGAAAGGTCCATAATTGACTATGTATTAGTAAATAAAAAACATAGAAAGGAAGTAAAAGACACAAGGGTAAAAAGAGGACCTGAAATCTACTCAGACCATTATCTAGTGGTGACTAAAATTAAGATACAAACACAACAAAAACGTCCACTCAGAACCTGCGAAAAGATAAATTTAGATACAGAAAGAATTAAAATGTACAAGTTAAAAAATATAGAGACGGCAAAGGAATTTAAATTACGTGTAGAAATAGAGATTGACAAAATAAAAGAAATTATAAATGAATTAAACGTAGAAGAGTTGTGGACTATTATGACAGAAATAATAATTAAAGCAGCGAAGGGAGTTTGCGGAATGACAAAAATTAGAGAAAACAGCAAACAAACCAGATGGTGGAATGAAGAAATAAAAGCAGAGATAAAAACTAAGAAAGAGAAATGGATGCAGTATTTGAATGATAAAACAAATGAAAGATACGACATTTACAAAGAACAGAGAAATAAAGTTAAAGCAATGGTAAAATCAGCGAAACAAGAATCATGGGAAGAATTGGGGCCAAGATGGAGAGAGACCATTTCGGAAACCTAAAGTTGTTTTATAGTGTACTAAAAACCCTTAGACCCGGAAGAACATATAAGCCAAATCTTATTAAAAATAAACAAGGGAAAATACTCGATGAAGATGAGGACATTATAAAGAGGTGGAAGAAGTATTTCGAAGAACTCTTAACGATAGAAAAGAACAATGGCATAAGAACTGAAGAAGAACAAGAGAATATTAACGAAAATAATGAACAAGACGTAGAGATAACAATAAAAGAAGTGTCGGAAGCCGTGAGAAGATTAAAAAGGGGGAAGGCGGCAGGGCACAATGGAATATATACGGAGATGATAATGAACCTAGTACCGAAAGCTGTGGAAATAATGGTAAAGCTATTAAACATAGTATGGAGTGTGGAACAAATACCACATGACCGGGAGATAGGAATATTGATACCAGGCGCGGATCGTGATGACGTTTTTTGGTTTGCAGTACAATGATACGAGTGCCTCGTGTGTTTTCGGTGTTTACTAAGCAAACGTTACAGTTAGTACACGAGAATACACGAAGCACTCGGATCATTGTACTGCAAACCAAAATACGTCATCACGAGCCGCGCCTGATTGATACCGATATTCAAGAAAGGGAATAAACGGGACTGCGCTAATTACATGGGTATTACTTTGCTTTGCACGATGCCAAACTCTATGAATGCATACTGACCAAAAGACTAGAAAGAACAGTGGAAAGACAATTAGAAGATTCACAAAGTGGTTTCAGAAAGGGAAGAGGAGTTCAGGACCACATATTCACACTGAAACAATTAATAGAGAAATGTAGCAATGACAAGGGAACTAGTTTGGAACAGTCTAAGAAGGAGAGGCGTCGGGCAAAAATTAATAAACTGTATTAAAGCTATATATAAGAACACAAGAAATTACGTTAGAACCAGGAACACAAGATCTGAAGAATTTGCAACGACGGAGGGATTAAGACAAGGAGGCAACCTCAGCCCAGTATTATTTAATATAATAATGGATGATGTAACAAAAGAAGCGAAAATGAAAGTTAAGAAAATGAAGGTGGGATACTACAACATGGAACCGGTAGAAATAGCAGAGAGCATATTTGCGGATGATTTGGTGATTTATGCAAAAAATAAGCGCAACCTTCAGTGTAATCTAGATATATGGACAGAGGCGTTACGAAAGAAGAATTTAAAAATAAACGCAGAGAAAACCAAAGTTATGGTAATAGGCAAAAAAAGATGATGAATTACAAATAAAACTGGACGACACTAAAATAGAACAAGTAGAAACATTTAAATACCTAGGGGTGAAAATACACAAAACAGGAACTATGAAGGCAGAATTGAATGACAGGTTAGATGCAGCATCAGCACTTTATTACTCCTTGAACAATTCGTTCCTGAGAAGAAGAGAAGTGTCAAGGAACACTAAGACCTCAGTTTACAAAACTATATTTAAGCCCGTATTGATATACGGAAGCGAAAGTTGGACATTGACGAAGCGAATGGAAAACAAAATCCAAGCAATGGAGATGAGGTTTTTAAGAGGAATAATGGGAATTACTAAGAGAGACAGAGTAAGAAATAGCAAAATAAGGGAAGAACTTAAAGTACGGAAGCTGAAGGAAGATATACAACGAAGTCAATTAAGATGGTTTGGACACTTGACAAGAATGGGAGAGGAGAGAACAATAAGAAAAGTATGGCAAGCAAGAAGATATCAGAGAAGACCAAGAGGTAGACCTAGGAATTCGTGGGACAGTCAAGTGGAAGACATATTGAGAGCCAAGTAAATGTCAGGGAGAGAGGCGAAAAGAATGGCACGCAAGAAGAAGAAAGAATGGGCAATGATGATACACGGAACGAAATTAGATTAAAATAATAATGATAGATTCTGATAGGCTGCACTTACTGATTTAATGTACTGTAACTTTAAGGAATTGTTTGATTTTTGTATTCAACCTTAACACCTAACGGTAAATAAGGTGGTGACCGTTCAGTTGGGCCGGAGACGTTTAATCCTTTAAGACTTTAGAGATACGCCTACCTATTAGAACATTTAATAAACAAACATTTGCAAATTATTTTTCATCAAAGCAACCAAAGCTTTGTAACAGTTAACATGGATCAAAGTACTGAGTTATTTGTAACAGTTAATATAGATCAAAGTAAAATCTTAATCCTCTCCCTTGGTGATAATCCCTCACCTCACTAATGACCGGCCCAACTGAACTATAGATAAGTCCGTCTACCTGACGTCTGGCCCAACTGACATCCGCCCGACACAATATTATATGTACTTTCAATATTTAGTATTGAGTTTAATATATTTTGGTGGGCGGATGTCAGTTGGGCCAGACGTCAGGTAGACGGACTTATCTATAGTTCAGTTGGGCCGGTCATTAGTGAGGTGAGGGATTATCACCAAGGGAGAGGATTAAGATTTTACTTTGATCTATATTAACTGTTACAAATAACTCAGTACTTTGATCCATGTTAACTGTTACAAAGCTTTGGTTGCTTTGATGAAAAATAATTTGCAAATGTTTGTTTATTAAATGTTCTAATAGGTAGGCGTATCTCTAAAGTCTTAAAGGATTAAACGTCTCCGGCCCAACTGAACGGTCACCATTGTGTCGGGGCGGATGTCAGTTGGGCCAGACGTCAGGTAGACGGACTTATCTATAGTTCAGTTGGGCCGGTCATTAGTGAGGTGAGGGATTATCACCAAGGGAGAGGATTAAGATTTTACTTTGATCTATATTAACTGTTACAAATAACTCAGTACTTTGATCCATGTTAACTGTTACAAAGCTTTGGTTGCTTTGATGAAAAATAATTTGCAAATGTTTGTTTATTAAATGTTCTAATAGGTAGGCGTATCTCTAAAGTCTTAAAGGATTAAACGTCTCCGGCCCAACTGAACGGTCACCTTAATCCCCCCTCTGACCATCTAATACAATGATAATTGCTTTCTGGCCCAACTGACATACGTTCATTTTGGTAGTGCCTAATCTATTAGGTTGTTCGGAAAAAATGTCGTTTCTTTAAATTCAAAATGATTATTAGGGACCGGACACGAGAGGCCGAAATTACTATGGACCATATAAATAGTCTATAACATCACTAAGTACAACACGCTGTTATTGAATAGCACTACTCATTTGAACCGCACATCTGCTTTTTGTCGTTCAATGGTGACGCAATTATTTCAATATTACAGCTAATTCCTTTTTTTATGGGCGTAGATGGAAGCGTGAGGAGTTTTTATTATTTATTTTATTTATTAGTTTATATTTCGTAAAATAAATAAAGTTCAGTGATTTAGTTTCTGTTTTTCATTGTTTGAACTATTAATTACATATACATATACGTAAGTATCCAATGAATTTCGTTAAGTTTAAATATCTTACGCATACATTTTTAATTTTCATTTATTTAGATCTAGAACTTTGTGTAAGTTACTTTTTCAGATATGATATGGAACAACGTCGAGAATAGCATCGTGAAGCAATGTCTAGTTGAATTAAGGGTCAAATTGATTGTATGTCCATTTGAAATTTATTGCAAAATCTGTTAAATATCCTTAAAAAATTCCAAGAAATCGCACGTAAAACGTCAATTAGCATCGCAAACACATATACATAAATTAGACCCGTTGAAATCTGACAATTTTAACAAAGATCTCTGTGAAACTTTAATGGCGGAAAATATTCCATTAAATAAACTTAACAATCCCACCCTTAAAACACTTCTCCAAAAATATACTGGTCGAAATGTTCCTGATGAATTCACCTTACGCAAATACTAAGTTTCTAAGCGCTACACGAAAGCAGTGGAAAGGATTAGAAGCCATCTTTCAAATCACTACCTATGGATAAGTGCCGATGAAACTGTCGATATATTAGGACGCTGTGTGGTAAATGTTGTAGCTGGTGTACTAAATCCAACTATTCTATATAACGCATGTGTAATAGCAACAAAAGTTATAAATACAGTTGGTGCGAAAACAGTACCTAAAACCATTTAGGAGAATATGTACCAAATGCTTTATTCAGACGATAGGTACAAAGAAAAAGTATTTTTATTTGTCAGTGATAGTGCTGCATATATGTTAAACACAGACAGACTATTAAAGGAAACATATCCTAATATCCTACATATTACTGGTGAAAAATCAGTTGTAATTTCTTCAGTAACACTTTGGAAATTTACCAAAACTAATCACTTATTTTGAAAATAAAAATTTTAAATTAAATGATGGATTAACCACATTAGATGTGGCTATTAATAATTCGAAAAATATTCCAAGTGATTTTGGGTGTGGATTTCGGCAAAAATTAGAAGTAGTTTTTAATAGAAATCCTCAACAATACCTCAAAATCTGCTAAATTCGCTGAAATAAAAAAAGTATTTTCAGTATGCACCTATAATCAGCTGCGACGTAGAAAGGACGTTTTCTACCTACAAGGATGTAGTTCATTCAAGAGAACAAATTTTACAGAAGAGAACCTTGAGAAAGTATTGCTAGTTAATATTAATACTCCTTTATTCAACTTGAACTAGAAAATGACCATAGAAAGGTATTTCTTATTTTATAGATCACCGCCCGCTTGTTTTCCAATTATATATATATATATATATATATATATATTATCGATACCTTATTGGGCGGATGTCAGTTGGGCCAGACGTCAGGTAGACGGACTTATCTATAGTTCAGTTGGGCCGG
Source organism: Melolontha melolontha (assembly GCA_935421215.2). Taxonomy (NCBI): domain Eukaryota; kingdom Metazoa; phylum Arthropoda; class Insecta; order Coleoptera; family Scarabaeidae; genus Melolontha; species Melolontha melolontha. Next base: position 96,431,662 of record OW285236.1, on the reverse strand, counting down.
TCATTAGTGAGGTGAGGGATTATCACCAAGGGAGAGGATTAAGATTTTACTTTGATCTATATTAACTGTTACAAATAACTCAGTACTTTGATCCATGTTAACTGTTACAAAGCTTTGGTTGCTTTGATGAAAAATAATTTGCAAATGTTTGTTTATTAAATGTTCTAATAGGTAGGCGTATCTCTAAAGTCTTAAAGGATTAAACGTCTCCGGCCCAACTGAACGGTCACCTTAATCCCCCCTCTGACCATCTAATACAATGATAATTGCTTTCTGGCCCAACTGACATACGTTCATTGTGTCGATACTGGATACAGTGAAGTGCTTCTTTCTACGAAGAATAGAAATCTTATTTCCAGAAGAGCAATTAATCATATTTAGGTTCGCTCAAAATTGAATCAATTATGTTGATTCTATAGGCGAATACCTTTACAATATAAACACATATCAAAGTGTTCCAAGAACTATAAAAGGCAGTTTATATAAATGCTAAAAGGCAGTGTTTTAAAATTAAGTGCTTGGATAATGCCGAACGTTGACAAAATACAAGAAAAATAATAACCAGCCTAACCATAGTATAATAAATTTTTATACCAGTATGGTCTAAAGTTGCCAATTTCCCAACACAATTCTATTAATTTCAGTATAAAAGTTGAGACGGAGTGTTCACTTTTTCTTTTTTAGACGCCCTTTTTTTTAATAGACGAACCATCATGTTGATAGTTGTTTTAGAACATTCCGTGTATCACAAACCTAAACATACTGGTAGATATCTCAACGCTCTTGCCCAACATCATCTTGCACAAAAGCATGGTGCCATATACTCCTTAGTTTGTAGGGCTTTCTCCACATCTAAACCAAATTCTTTATCTCGAGAAATTAACCATGTTAACAAAACCTTAATCGATAACAACTATTCCAAGCATCATATATAACGTACCATACCGACCGTATTAATAAAATACTTGTCAAATATAACATTAAAACCATATTTAAATCTCATTCCACACTATCGGAAACTTTTCTGTTGAGGACCGCAGCCATCTGGAAACCCTTGTGCCATAAAACGTATTGTCAGCGCGAGTGTTGTCCTAGAGCGCTGCGCAGATCCGGGTCCATACTTGCTGAACATAGGTTGGAAACTAGACGCCAACTTTAATTTCATTCTGCCCAGATTTTATTCTGCAACTCTTATTCTTTAAAACTCAAAATTCATGAATTCGTAGCCTACAACATTCCAATAATCTTAACTGTAAAGATTAATATTCCTACACAGTACTTGAGACAGGCCTTTCTTCTTAATCAACTCAGCCGTAACCGTGACACTACCTAACACCTGGAGCAGCTCCTGCAGCAGCCTGGAATCCTGTCTCAAATTGATTGACTTTCCGTTTCAGTTGCTGCAATGCCAACAGCAGTAGCAGCTCTGAGGATTTCCGTTAAAAAAGTGGACGAAGTGTCGACAATGGAAGTAGTTTCAAGAACGACTACAACTTGAAATCCGAGAAAAAACAAGATATTATTTATAATTTAAACGAACGTTTTATAAATTAAACAATCAATTATAAAAACTATTTCGCGTCAGAATAAACATGTCATCTCCCACAAGCTGACACCACAAAATACACATCTCGATAGGCGTCTCACATGGTACACATATCTTTACCAAGGTATTAAACTAATTCAAATGTATTAGCTTATCGGTCGCAGATTATAGTTATAAACTGTTTTAAAACAAATATGAACTTACTGGCGAAAGTTCCAAAATAAAGTAATACATGCCATACTACTTGACACTCCAAGATATGTACCCAATAACGTTATCCAACGTGGCATCCTAACTGCCACCATTCAAGAAGTTATTGCTCACTATAGTGAGAAACACAAGAAATAAACGACTATTTAATCCAAGAAGTGAGACAATTGAAAAAGATCACACCACACCCTCTGATCTAGGAACTAAACTTATGTAATGGTGTTATAATCATAAATACATAGTGATATACAGGTTGTTCTTGAAGTAAAAAGACAAGATACGAAATGGAAATATGTAATTATATAGAATATAAATCCAAAATATTGTGAGTCATTGCACGATGCAAATCCCAAAATTAAACACCTCCTTAAAATTATATCATGTTCCTATGAATTTAAAATATTCAGAATGTGTATAGATAATAAATATGTCTATTGGAGTTACATACGCACATATGCTCCAGCATATCTTTACATAGGTAACAGCTGTCGATATTATGAAAACTATAACGTTGTTTCAGTAACCTAAACAATAAAATCAGGATGTGTTACATTAATTTACAAACCCATTTTAAAAATCACACTAAAAATAATTTGTGAACTTTTAGAACTAACATCATTTCGTATGTATTACGTGAACATATATTTATTTCGAGAAGTAAGAAATATAAAATATTAATAAAAGATTCAGAATGTTGCTATCCAATTTATAAGCTGCAAGATAACATCGTGTATAAGGTATATGGTAAGGCTTCAATAACCTGATATAAAGTCTTCTGTTAAAAATTTTGGTGAATTTTTTAAAGACAATATATTAAAAGAACATGTAAGATACACGTGCTCTACGGGCATTTAATATCCTATTTGGTAACAATCTATCTTTAATCGAAGACGTAAATAATCTTATCGAACGTACGTAATGATCGACAACTAGACGAAACTTAAGCGAGATCGACAATAGCAAATTTATTCCTTTTGTTATTATGGGTCAGCTTTAAGATATCGTCTCTGCTATTTTTTATAAAACAATCGATCTCACAGTGACGTGACAAAAATTTTTTAAATATTCTTTTCATTTTTTCTCTCGCTTATGTGAGGGAATTTTAGGAAAATAGTTTGGATTCATATTCCATATAATTGCATCTTTCAATTTTTCAAGGACACTCGGTATAACCTAGTAGACAAAAAACATTTAGTTTTAGTAGTATGTAGATTGTTTTATTGGAAGTCGATTCAAATCACTCTTTTATAGTAACAAACTAATAGATTATTGCTCTTATGTAGATAACTAATTAAAGGGAATTAAAGAGAAATAATAAAACCAATTCCAAATCGTGTAAAAAAATCGTTAGAATTTCTATACAAAAGCATTTAATTTTTTTTTTAATTTTAAATATTAACCTAAGAAAAATAAGTCGCTTTTAAACGCTTTATCCAATAAATTCCATTATTGCAAAATTGTTAGTATAATTTTTTAAGTAAGACCCTCGCAAACAAAATTGAAAAAGAAACATCAACTTTGCTGACGTCACTAGAATGACAAACCTAATTGGAACACATTTTAAATATTTATTTTTTCAATGACGGCTAGAATAACTATAAAAACAAAGTTCGTTATCAAGTTACATGCCTCACAGAAAGTATTTTCGAACAAGCTCAACGAACCGTGTAGATTTAGAATGTAGTTCTATTTTTATTAATACATTTTAACTTGACGTCCAACGACAATACATTTAAATGTATCCACTTAGAATAACAAGCCATATATGTATACAGTGAATACGATTGGATCAATTAATGTATCTTCTTTAACATGTCAAGACGTTTTGACGCAAGGAGTACTTTATTCAAGTGATGTAAAAAACAAATTAAGAATTTCTAAGATACGTCACACGTATATAAATAAAATATGTAAAATTTAATATATAAAATTCAGTACTTTCAATGTAGGTGCTGCAAAAAAAAATTGGCAAGTACGAGGGTAGGCTGAAAAGTAATACACATATGCTTGTACAACACGTACAAAAACAAATAGCAAGATTAGGCAAAAAATACATTAAAGTTTAATTCTTAAGCTTCAAAATAATATATTTAATTTTCTACATAGTCACCGTTAAGGCTAGCGCATTTCTTCCAAACTGTAACAAGTTTTTTCATTTCGTCACTGAAAAATTCTTCCGACTTTTCTTAAATCCAGGACTTGACAGCTGCCTTCCCCTTATCATTCGAGGTGTAAAGATTACCCTTGAGGTCTCTGTTGAGTAGAGCTGTTTGTTCTCGTCTGTGAGACGGCGTAGTACCCACGGTGCACAGATTTTACGATATCCCAATTGTTCAATAATGAAGCCGACACATTCGGATATGGTTTGCAATATGTTTTTGACTGATTCGCTGGTCATTTTGAATCAAGTCGTGGACGTGTTTTATCGTATGTGGCAGTGATCGGACGTCCGCTGCCTGTTTTATCAACAATTTTGACTTTTCCAGGCTCGCAATCACGAAATTTTATTACCTATCGATTTACAGTAGACTCATTAACAGCATTTTTACCATAAAGATCCTATAAACGACGATGAACCTCACTAGGAGTCACTTTTTCAGGGTCAAAAATTCGATAGCATCACGCTGTTTAACTTGCGTTGACATAGCACTAGAACACGTCTCCATACTTCAGCTTCTCAAAATATATTGGTTGAATTCAACGACCTGAACCTGTGCAAGCATATAGAGAGGGAATATCACTTCCACATTTCACCTGGGACGCTTCTGAAGCGTGTACCTGTGTCCTATTTATGCTTTAACAATTCGAGTGCAAGTACCTCGCGCTAAAATAATGTGCATTATTTGTTTATAAAATTTTTCTCTTAGACGCTTGTTCAGGTTTTACCAAAAGATATAAATTCGGCTCGGAATTGAAAAAAAACATTTTTTTGTGACTTCATCTAAAATTTTAAAATTTTTCTTACAATACTTTTAGATAATCTAATTTTAAAATCTGTAACCTGTTGTCTAAAAAATAATATTATTTAATTTTTGCAAAGTTTGCCGTTTTCGAAATAATTACAACTGAAATTCTAGGTTATCGTAAGCCCAAAAGACACATAATGTAACAGTGTGATTGCATAACTAATAATAATTTTTTATGGGAGCTGAAAATAAAAACATTATCACTTGTACATTATTTCTAACTTAATCTAATGTTGCGCTTAGAAGCAAAAATACATATTATTCTGGAATTATTAACAAAGCTTGAGATCAATCATTAATTGAAAATTAAAACACCGAAATATAAAAATAAAATCGAGGTGGTCTCAGAACACAAGCCTCTAACATGTAAGACAGATTTCACTATCATAACAATAAAGCGGGCTTTTGCTTCAATCTAGTTCCTATGCAACAAATATAAGATAGTTAAATTAATATCATTTAGTGATCTGTCAACAATCATTTTGCAAAATGTCATACAATCAATACACATTGAATGTATTAGCCGATATGTATTTGATATAAGGAGAATTAATTCTAATTCTTTAAGGTCGTACGCTGAAAAGTTTCCCAATAGACGTCCTCCTCATTCAACTACATTTGCGGCTCTTGATAAAAGATCTGAAGAGAAGGGAACTTTTTACATAATACCAATAAACATTTCGTCCAATTTCCATGAAGAAAATGTTTTAAATACTGTTCGAGAACACGAGTAACTGCAGAGCTGGATGTTCAAAAGATTGATTCACAAAGCATTGAAAGAACAACAGGAACGCATTTTTCTAAATAATGCGCACTTTTATTTCAGTAAAGCCAACGCAGTGGCGGTCTTTACAGTGTTGATTAGGTCTGGCAAACTAACGTCAACACCCAGTGGCGGTAGTATAAAAGTTTACGCATAAAATAAATGGCAAGGAATGAAATCTAAAACGTGTTCAAATATTTACCGTATTGTCTTCCGTGAAATTACAAAGTGGATAGCATCTTTTAAATATTTCAATCATTAAGTATTTATGCATTTTTTAAATCGAATTAATGTGGTATCGAAAACCGTTAGAGCTAGAGCCATTTTAACACCGGATTTAATATTTCGGAGGGCCCCCGGTGAACACCAAGGTAGCCCTGAAAATTCTTGTAAAGTAACGTGTATATGTGGTACGCTTTCTTGAGACAACGTATGATAAATGAAAAAATGCAATAACATAGAATATAAATCGAAAATATTGTGAGTCAATTACGACGCGAACCCCAAAATTAAAAACTTTCCGAAAATTGTATTGCGTAACGCCTATGAATTCATAATGTGTATAAATAATAAATAGTTCTATTGACGTTACAAACACATAGGCTAGAGCGTATATTTACTTACGTAACAACTGTCGATGCTATAAAAACTATAACATCGTTATATGCTAAAGTCAATAACCTCAATTAAAATCAGTTGTTTATACAAAAAATTTAAAAAAAAATTGTATTATGTGAATATCTTTTTCGATACGAGAAGTAACAAATATAAAATATTTAAAATACAGATATAAAAAAGGCCGCTGTTGCAAACAAACGCTGAAGCGTTTATGTTTACAGAAAGGATAAAAGACAATATTTGTGCATATGTTTCGTATGATAAGGGTTTGATAATCTGCTACGAAAGTCAGCTGTTAAAATATTATTGTGAATTTTTAAAGACAATGTATTAAAAGAACATGTAAGATGTGTGTGTAAGACTGGCATTTAACGTCTTATTTGGTAAGAATCTATCTTTAATGTAAGACGTATATGTTTTCTCGTTCAGAAGAGAAAATTTTGGGATAATATTTTTGATTTATATTCTATATAATTACATCTTTCCATTTCTCATGCGTTGCTTTATATTTCAAGGACACCCGGTATGTATATATATATATATATATATATACAGGGTGGTCCTTAAGTTTGTCGAGAAATTTTAGGGTGCGATTCCTTGGGTTATCTCGAGAGAAATAGTTCCTATATGTAAACATTTGTCCTAAAGTTTTCCGTTGTAGAGATACAGGCTGTTTAGTTTTTCCAAAAAAAAATTTTTAGAAACGGTTACAATAAACCCTAAAGGTACTGTTGAAAATGACCACCAACAGCGAATATGAAGGCTTCTATCCTCCTATTCAATTGCATACTCACACGCTGAAGAAGTCCGGGAGTGTTTCGAATTGTTTCGCATCCAACAATTATGCGATTTCTTAGGTCATCGAGATCTTGAATTGGCGAAGTATAAACAATGGATTTTAAATGTCCCCACAGAAAGAAGTCTAGAGGGTTCAAATCAGGTGACCTTGGAGGCCACGGCTGATTCGGAACTTCCACTCCTCGACCTATCCATCTATTCTGATATGTCCTATTTAAAAATTGCCTAGCTTGTAAACTAAAGTGTGCTGGAGCGCCGTCATGCATAAACCAAAGTTCATTTCGGATCAAAAGTGGAATATCTTCTAAAAGGCCAGGCAACTCGTTTTCAAGAAATAGCCGATATGATGCACCATTAAGTCGTATAGGAAGGAAAAAGGGACCAATTAAATAATTATTAATTATCCCCGCCCATACATTTAAGGAAAATTGCTCTTGAAAGTGCATCTCCCTTATGGCATGCGGATTTTCATCTGACCATAAATGGTTGTTGTGGAAATTCCTAATACCATTTCTGGAGTAGTTCGCCTCGTCAGTAAATAGAATGTAGGTTAGAAATTGTGCATTTTGGGCAATTTTTTGTCGGAACCAATCACAAACGACTAAGCGTTGCGGAAAGTCACGCGGAAGAAGAGCCTGTACTCTCTGAATATGGAAAGGATATAATTGATCGTGTAATATCCTTAAGATGGTTTGATGGCTTGCGTTTACCGTTACACCAATCTTTCTTGTACTGGTTTCTGGATGTTCATCGATTATCTGCAGAACAGCTTCCTCTAAATCGGATGTTCTCTTAGTTTGAGGTCTTCCCGGAATATTTTTGTTTCTCTCAAATGTACCAGTTTCTGCTAGACGACGGTGAATATTACTGAAGGTTTCCGTACAAAGTACAAGTCGTCGAGGATATTTTTGTTGGTAAATACGCCTTGCTTCATAACTATTTCCATTAGCTAGACCGTACACAAAATGCATGTCTGCCATTTCAGCATTTGTATAATTCACCATAATTACAAAAAAAGATTTGTAGGTACGAACTTTCAAATTAATTATTGTTTGACAATACTTATGACAGTTACGTAAGTACAAATAAATGCTGTAAACATGACAACCAACACAACAGTTCCCTAAATCGATTTCTAAATTTTTGAAATAAAAATTTTTTTTGTGAAAAATTAATCAGCCTGTATCTCTACAACGGAAAACTTTAGGACAAATGTTTATAGGAACTATTTCTCTCGAGATTACCCAAGGAATCGCACCCTAAAATTTCTCGAAGAAATTAAGGACCACCCTGTATATATATATATATATATATGTATATATGTATATATATATATATATATAAATATGTATATATATATATAACATGTATTCCGAAATGTAGGCGAAACGAAAATTCTTTATATGAAAAATACCTATTTATTCACAAGAGCGCTACTACAAATGATAGCAACTAATAGTGAATGTTATAAGCCTGTGGTTAGTGAAGGTATGTGAATGATGATATCAAACATTCACCATTATAAGTTTTCAATTTTAAAGCACAATGACGAACAGTTATTATTACATCCTTTTAAATAATCGAATCTCTCATCGAGCCAATTTCGCACTCAGTGAAAATGTGTATGAACTAACGGAAAATATGATTACATACGAAACTTAATAATAATTATAGTTAATAAATTCTTAGAATTGCAATAATAACTTCCCGTTATTGTTATATATATATATATATATATATATATATATATATATATATGTATGTATATATATACATATATATAATTATTTCGTGACCTTTGTATGTTATGGTAGATTTAATTATTTGGCGATTTAAGGTCTGATTTTACTTAAAAATGCATATATTTAAAACAATCGTACATGTTTCGGCAAGTGATGCCTTTCTCAAAGAATTTAAAATATATTTTTAATTCTTTCAGAAAGGCATCACTTGTAAGGTATAAGCGCTGTCAACTTCTTTAGTTTTTAATAAAATGACAGTATATTATACTAAATATTTAAATCGCCAAAACGATACAATTGTTTATAAAATTTGACATATATTTAGAATTCAAAATATAACACCATTAAGATAGACCACAATAGGAAGTGGTCCCAAAATACTGCTGTGTTGAAAAGGGTAGATTATTAATGTATAAACAGTCTGTACTTATTCTCAAATAACGTTACATTAAGTATATGTATATAAAAATATTTAAATAATGTAAGTACATAAACGCATTCTTTTAGCGATACATTTATGTTTATATTCAGGACTCATACTGGAAATAAATCTAATTTTCTTAGCAGTATAAGCAATTTATACCTAATATTTTTAACTTAGTTATTGCTCAATACAGGAGAAGAAAATCAATAATATCAAAAGACATAAAAATATCTTCTAAAAGATATAAGAGTTCAGCCACTAAACGCTACTGGAAGAGAAATAAAACCGTTGCGAAAAACTGAAAAACTTCGGTCACCCTTTATTGACATTTGTTATACTGCTTTTATATTATTTATCTCGATAAAACCTAGCCCCCAAAGCAAAACAAACTCGATTAATTTTTTAAAGTTGCCGGCTACGGGCGAAACTTGAAAAATGTGTAGTTTCATCTCTGTCTTATTCACGCGGCCGATCATTTCTTTTCGTCTGTTGTTCTCCTTGTAGGAGCACGAATTTGTGATTATAATGTAACGTTCGAACGGAAAAGTTCAGAATAACTTTTTAACGTCAGCGAAGGACTAAGTAAATGTATTTGAAAGTCTTCGTCATTTTAAATTCATGTCTCTCCTTTGCCATGACGATGACAGGACGTTATTTCGGCCTTTATCTGGCAACGCACACGCTATCTGTATGTTGATGTGGTACTGTAATATGAGAGCGCTTTGAATATCTTTTTGTCGTGTTGTGAACATGAACATATTTACTTACTGAACATGTTTCTGAATAGATCATGTAATCTACATACACAGAAAAAGATTAAGAAGTTGTCTGTAACAAAATGAAATTGTACATGAAGTATAAATATTTTATTAAACGAAATGAATTTATATATACGCACTCTTTAATGTCAACTCTAGATAATTTAGTAAATATAATTGCAATCACGAGTCATTCAATTAATTATCTTATATGGACTATTATCGTTAATTAATCGCACATTCAAGCCAGTATTTTAACATTCATTGAATACTCTACGAATATTCTAAAATGATATAAAATTGATTAATTAGTTATTTAACGGCTGAGGGGCGCAAATGGTAAGAGAGTCAGGCAACGGGAGTGAGGGTTGGAAAAGGTTTGATATCAGTTCCAGGGTGTGAGGTTTTTTCTGTGGAGGGATTGGATCCTCTTCAATTACAAGATGAAAGTCGAATCAATATTTCTACACTCTTACAGCAATAAAGTGTAGTAACAAAGGCAGGAAGTACTTTAGGCCGATAACAAACGCAAGATTTTTCGAATGGCACTGAGTGTAATAATTCTCTGTGTTGTTTTAGGTTACTTAAATTTAAATTTTTGTACTTACTTTCTGTGTCTGGATCACCATTTCAAAATATATATTTCCAATAATATGCCATACATATGGCCTTGTCGTTTGCTAGCTTATCCTCGTCTGTGCAAGCTTCGTCTATATTCTTTAACTATGTGGCCGAATATAGACGAAGCTTTGTAGTTGATTCTGAATCGCACCGCACCCCAAAAAAAAACATATTTATTATAATAAATAATTGTCGTTGTTTAAATGAGTAAATTTCACATTTAAACAACCAAAACTTTCAAATAACCGTCTTTTCCCTCAAATTATATTTTTCCGTAGACTTAAATATTAGGTTAGCTTAATGCATGTCACTTGGCACTCTTATTTAACGATTTAACTTATTACTAGTAGTACGATATGTAGGTTAAGTCACTTAATCAGTCTAAGACACAACTGATTTTATCCATAGCATATTCTGAAAACTTTTTTTTGGCTCACTTAATATATTACTACTATTTTTATACATCAGCTCTTCAGAAATCCTATGAAATATACCTTTATTGGCATCATTTATAAGATTTTTGAGACTTTTTAGGGCCTAGAATCCACAACCTTTATCAGCTTGCCACCTTCGTGCTTATTTGCTTAGAGATTCAAACACATGAAATATTTACATTTTGTTTATCCCATCGGGTCATTTTGCAATGAACTAGTCCACAAGATTTTTGGAAAATATATTGCGCTTTAACAAAGAAATGTTACTAATTTTAAAACTATCAAATTTATGCAGGGATGTGGTTGGGGAAGGGTAAATACAAAAGCTATTCATATCACAAATAGGTAACCATTTTTTTCTTTTCTAAATTCTTTGAAAAAGGCATTAGTTGCCAAAACGTGTAAGAGATTATTTTAAATATATACATATTAAAGTAAAACTGACCTTAAATCGACAACTATCTATCTATATATACTGAAAAGATATGCCTCCACGTTCGGGCGTCTAAATGAAAATAGTCTGAGAATAAAAATGAAATAATAATAAGTGAATAATAATGAATAATATTGTACTTCAACTGATAGATTATATTGGGCGCCTTTTATTTGAACATATGATATTGGTCTACCAGCTGATAGTACGCAGTATCTTCAATTACAAATAGATAATAGATGTCGTTAGAGCATGACTAAGATATTGAATTTATTAGACTCTATCTCTGGATCATCGCCGGTAATTATACTCCTATAAAACTGATAAATAATATTAACAATATAAATGAGATATTTTTAGCTGCGCATAGATAAATAAAAGAACTTCTTTAAAGTAACAAGTATAAAATATTTATTCAACGCAAGATATCTATACACTATAATGTGCAACTAAGCTAAACGGCAAAATAAAGTATTATAAATTTGCGAATATAATAACATATGTGTGTTTGTGGTTATGTTTACAAGTTAATATTTTTAAGCAAAGATTGTTATAATATAAATAAGTTAACAATGTTAAATGGTAAGTACTACAGAAATCTCAATAGATAATATTCTTTACGTAAAATTAATCAAAATAGTTATACTTTCAAAGCAAAATCAAGATATATTAAGTAAAATTTGAATTGATAATAAACATTTATTTGTTATGCTTTTACGAGAAAATAAATGCACCTGTGGTTTGTAGGCAAAGGCAGGAATATGTCGAACTGGGCTGGACTGCGGCAAATCAGGATATTCGGCCAAACAGGATCGGAAAGATATTCTTGGATAGCTCCGGTGTTTCTGAGTATAGTTCTGTGGGATAGGGTACAATGGAATGATGCAAGTACGTAAAGTTTATTATGTTCCGTAGCTTCGATATTGGCGTCCCACAGCAAAAGATACTTTTGTAGTTTTCTTGCCGGTGACCGATTTTATTCGGGTAAAAATTGTTTTAAACGTTGCGCTGGTATTATGTGCACCTTTTATATATATATATTTTTAACTTGTATCACTGATATTTCGGTATTTAATAAATTTTGAAAACGGAGAACTATATTTTCGATGCAAAGCGATGCAAAATTCTACTACTGACGCTAACTTACATTTATTTTTCCCGAAGCTTTATTAAAAAGCAAAAATGATCTTGATTTATACTTTTTACAACTAGTTATATTAACGAAATTATAATAATAATAATGATTTTGTTAGAAAGAATAAATTAAAATATTAATTTATAGGTATATGAGCCGTTGAAAGCGAAAGTGGTGTAAGTCTTTCTTTCATCGATTTGAGTATTTTAAACATAAAGTTAAAAGACCACTAAAAAATCATCATCACATATTAATTACGGTTACTGTTGCTGTTCTTTTTTTTATATTATAATTTGCCTAACCCGGTCCAAAAATAATGAAAAAAATTAGTGGCTGCTCTTATTTTTGTTGTTTGAATGACTTACACCACTTTACCAAGTTATGAAGTAATAAAAAGGTTGTATCGGTTTTTTGTTGAAATAAAATAAGATTTTAGATTTTACTTTATTTATGCAAAGAGAATATCAATTTTAATCAAGTAGGTACATAATATAAGTGAGAAATTATTATATTATTATTAATTCTTATGCTTCATCTTCATGTAGTTCTAACGGTCCTATATCTTCAACATATTCGTCAGCTGTTTGTAAATTAGTAAAAGATTGATGGTAAATAGGTGGAATAAACTGTAGCAATTCCATCATATTCTTCTTTTTCTCTTTAGAAACAGGTCGATGATCGTTATATAGTTTTTCAAGTGTTACGTTGTTCATCATAACGGGCCTACCTTTTTTACGAGGCAACAAGTTGATACGTTGAAAAGAAAAGTTTTCATTTAGTGTTTCTTTATAAAAAATTTTAAACGGCTCATATTTCTTAAAACGAAGCCACTGTATGTGAAGCCAGTTTACAGGAATATTTTCTTCATTCACATTTCTTTCTGTAATGAGTTCTTCCATTGTTTTTGTTGAGACAAACTCTGTTTGCTGCAATTTGTGTAAGGAAAAATGAGATTTAGTTCTTGCTTTTTGTATAATAGTGTACCAATCTTCCGCTGCATAAATAATTTTTCTTTTGCATAACATTCTATTGAGCCGAAATCTCTATCGTTGGGTAAGGACGAATGTCCTGATACCAGGAATTTATGGTCAATGACAGTAATGCTTTCTGAAGCCGCCAATAATTTAAGCCACGTTAAACTCATTTTAAAATTATATTCCTGTTTTAGCCTGTACATGCATCACTGTAGGCAATTATATGCTGACTATTTGAAGCATAAGTTGAAATTTTCAAACAAGACACTATTTCTTGGGATCCTTTTGAGGCCATAGTTTCATCCCAAGCATACATGTACCCCTGCTCAGTAGCAAGGTTGTGACATCCTAAGTTATATACGTACATATTTCTCTTATAGTATGCTAGTGAGCAAGTCAATTGTGGATATGCTAAAGCCTTCTCCAAATCAAATGTAAACGCATAGATTTTATTGGAATCAAGAACTGCTTTATATTTGTCCTCCTTCATGCTATTTCGTGCTTTCTCTGCTTTCCTCAAATGAAGCTCATGGTCAACTTCTGCCTGCCGCTTTATTTGTGGATCTGTTTCGGAGTTTATTTTAATTTTGAATGCATCACACCTTGTGTATCTTTAGCAGAAGTGTGAAAACTGAGATTAAATTCATTGGTAAAAATCTTGCGATAAATAGCTTCGCTAACATTTGGTATGCTTTTTTCTTGACAATCTTCAATATAAAGTCTGTACATTAACCGTATATTTAAATTACTTGATAAATATTTCTACTTGGGATTATGTTGTCTAGTATAATGAGATTGGTAAGCAGGAAACATAGATATGTGTTCGCGGACTTTATTAGCCATCTCATCTGGTGTCTTATTAATAGGGGGGTGCTGTCGGCGTAAATCTTTCCCGGGGGATGTACACCTAGCCTTTTTAATTGCTCTATACAATCTTCCATCTGATATGTTAAATGTGTTTAAAAAGTTTGATTTGCACACTTTAGTGGAGTACGCACCAGCTTGAATATAAAATGTATTTGTGTGGGTCTTAGGCACTCTAGAATTGTTTCTTGGACGTACTTGTTTTATTTCTGTTTGTTTTACCAGCCCACAAATGTAAGCATTTTGTATAGCGAAAGATCCAATTGCCCAAAACCTCTCTAATACATATTTTCTTTGATTTTCAGATATTTTACTAATACACTTCATGCGGCAATTGCAGTCTACGTGTTTAAAAGTTTTCGCTTCTACTGTATTGCCCTTTCTATTGATATACTGCAAACCGAGATTAAGATTTCTCTTTCTTGTAGCAGCTAGATGACTGTCAGGCTCCCTGTTGCTTTCCCTGCCTTTTCGTTTTGCTGATTGCTTATCAGCATTTGGATGCATATTGTTGTATTCTGAATTCAATGAAAAAGTGAGGTTATTATTACGGTAACAGAAAAAAAGGACATACCTAATTCACTGCTACTACTTCCCGACAATTGATATTCTGATCCAGAATCTAAGAAAGGTTCTGATGCTTCGGATTCACTATTTTCACTCATTTTTAGTTTATAATAACACTTCACTTACGAGTAATACGTATTATTTGTATATTCCTTCGATAAGTACTAATTTGTAAAGTGGTGTAAGTCTGACTTGCGCCACTTTGCCTTGTAAGCTTTAAAGTTAGTAGTTATCTGCATGAAGACATAGCGACATCTGTAGCCGAATGAATTAGTTTACAGTCACGAATTTTAGCTATTATAATAAATATTACTTCATAGTACCCATTTGTGAAGCAAACTTAAAATTTTTATTTTGACTTACACCACTTTCGCTTTCAACGGCTCATATATGACTTGCTTTTAGATGTTAGGTTATGTTATAAGTTTGAATAGAAATATAACCTGTTCGCGGTTTTTTCTATGATTGGAAAAGTGGGCGTGTTCAATTAGTATCTATATAAAATTCAAATGTAAATAAATTAAATATCTTTTTTAATTTCGGGTAGTTGATTTGAATGACAAACATGAAAATTAAAAATATTAATAGTAAATTTTGAAATAAATATAATTTAATCTGAAATATACAAAGTTGTCGTGATATTAATTTATTAACATTTTAACACTAATTTTACAAGTTGTGTCCACCAAATGCAGCTGTTCAATAGAGTGTTTCTCTTATGTTAATTCCTACCCTTTCATTTACAGCTGGCTGGAATAACCGAGCTGTACGTATCACAACATTATATATATATATATATATATATATACATATATATATATATATATATATATATATATATATATATATATATATATGGTGTGGTTCACAACGGCATCTGAAACAGGAAGAAACAGAACGAAAATGTTAAAAATAGATGTAGATTAAATTATAACAAACGAAGACCGTACACTACTAGTAAGTTATCAAATGTCGTGAAATTAATTTTAAATTTATTTTGGAATTTTTTTATAATTTATGTAGACAATTTTTCATTCATAATATTCATTAATTTAATTGAAAATGTGAAAATAATTAACTTTATTGATAAATTAATTTCATATGGGAATCTGTTTTATCGACCATAGTATTTTTTGATTTGAATTAACTTTTCGCGGGAATCATGTGTTTTATCTTGTGCGCATATGAAATTAATAGACATTGGTTGGAACTCAATTTTCATCTTATAATTAATATTATTTATTTTAGAAACTATATAAATACATATGTAATATAAATTAAGATTTAAAGGAAAGATTAAAATTAAATACCTGTAAAAATGCAATATTGATCATATGGAAGCAATAGAGAGTTAGCGTCGATTGGGTAAGGTTGTTTCAAAAAACGCGGCAGTAAAAAAAAGTAAGAAATTTAATACAAAATAAAAGTAGTAAAATAATATAATACTTACGTAAAAGTAATATCGAGATAATAATAAAGTATTAACCTAAATTTAAAACCCAGTAAGTTGAACCGAATACCTGATATTAAAGGTTAGATCCTCCAAATAACCGCAGGCGTCCTTTTCCTATTACCAAGACTCCAGATAAGATACCATGAACCAGCATTCCAGCATTAAAAACGTTCCAGTTTATTTCCCGTGTCTATCCTGGTCTGAAAAACAAATATTTATTGCATTTACTTTACAAATAGAAAAATTCCTATATATTTATTTAACCAATTTTATAGTACAATAATAGTTTAAGTAAAAATCTAGAATTATACATCTAAAGTCATTCTTACCTTGAAATGAACGGTCTCTTATAAAATTTAGCTTCTAAAATTTCTATATACATTACCATTATTATCTCCAGAGTTATTCATATCTCTAATTTAATATTTATTGGTATAAAATTTGCCACCATAAAAGACAGTAATATGTGATGTGATTATGCGTTGTTGACACAGCTGATCACTAAAAATTGTAATAACCTAAACATAATTTTATGATAGATATATTAAAATTCAATATTTACAAACCTACCTGCAACATTTTTATTTATCTTTTAACTTAAATTAAATCAGTATACTTGAGATATATTTTATTTGATTTACCATAACTGAATGTTATTAATTTTATTAAAAAAGTAAATCAAGGTTTAACTTTCAAGAATCGGCTTCTAGAGATAAAGATCTCATGCTCTACAAATAAACAACCCATATTTTTAAATAATATTACACTTAATTCATTAATACCCTGAATTAACCGGTGCAAACTACATAAGCACAAACATTCCAAGCGACATCTCATAAGTTTTCTTGGAATTTCTTGTACTAGACAAGATAGGTATCTATGCGATTTAATAAACTCTTAAAAATACATTTATCAACAAATTTAAAATCTCTATTTATTTATTCATTTATATTATTATTATAGTATGTGAGGTCTACCCATATACGTAACAATATATATATATATATATATATATATATATATATATATACGAGGATTATTTAAAAACACAACGCATCAAAAAAGCTTTATTGGTCGCTGAGATGATTACAAAATTTTTCGCTATGCCAAGTATATTAGAGTAACGCACTAACGTGCTAACACTGATATAATTAAAAAGTTGTACGTCAAATTTCTAAATTCAAAATTCTTTGTAGTCTATCTATTGATCTAGTACAAATAGTAAGACCAACGATTCCCTATGGAGCAGTTATCTGGTAGCGGAGGATGGAGCTGACACCTTCGGTGGACCTCCTTATAACTTTCCAGCGAAAGGCTCTGTTGGGAAACACGGGAGCCTTGAACATCAAGGGAACCACCTCCATGGAGGCAATTGTGGGTCTTCCTCCGTTGGAACTGTATGTGAAAGCGGAGGCCATAGCTGCGAGTCTGGGTCTAAAAGTCAATGGCGTAAGATGTCCTAATAAGGTTATAGTAGGCCATACAGTTACCACAGGAACTATACTGGGAGAGCTCATATCACAAATACCGGCGGAGAGTATGATATCTGAAATTCTGTTTACGGCTAAGCTGAACATCTCTATACTGACCAGAAAACAGGCTAAAAGTCGCTCAAGCGTTTGTGGTGCCTACACCTGGTACACGGATGGATAGCAATCCAATCGGGGCACAGGTGAAGATATATGCGGAATGGGCCCCAATAGGAAGATATCGTTAAGTCTGGGGAAATATACAACGGTTTTCCAGGCTAAATTGATAGCAGTCGCAGCCTACGCCGAGGGAATTCGGGAAGCCGGCTGCGTGAACAAAAAAATCAACACAATGACCGATAGTCAGGTAGCTATTAAAGTTATTATGAATCAATTTACCAGGTCTAAACTTGGGAAAAAATGTAAATAGGTCTTCAATATACTGACACGACACAATAATGTGTCACCAATATAGGGCCAGGACATGAAGGAATTAAATAGAATGAGTTAGCCGAAGAATTGACCAAGGAAGGTACTAATAAGAACTTCATAGGACCAAAACTTGTAGGTGGAATCGCTAGGATTCCGCTAGTAGCGAGATCTGGTTATGGCTAATGGAGGATAACGGAAGATCAACTCAATGCTAAAACACTAGTAAGGAAGTTGGACGCTAGGTTTTCAGCCAACCCAAAAAATAAATTAAAATTATTACCTGGTTAGTAACCGGACATTGTCTTTTAAGGAAGTACTTGCACAGCATGAGCATGGTTAGCGAGCCCTGTTGTAGGAAATATGACAAACAAGAGGAGACTAGCCTACATGTAATATGCAATTGCGATAAACTGAAGGAACTCGGACAGAAACAAGGAAGAGATCTATTGAATCCTACGAGGGTACTCAAAACTTTTATCGAGGATACAACACTAACAAAGTGGAACTGAGTGATGTATTGGAGATGGTACAAAGAACACTATGCTCAAGTGCCTGCACCTGTTGGCGCCCACCTCAAAAATTAGTGAATTAGGTAATTAGTGAAGAAGTGAAATTTTGTAAATTCAAAATTCTTTATATTCTAGCTATTGATCGATTCTGCTTAATATTTATTATATTTTTGTAATATTTAAATCATTAACACGTACATAAACCTTTAGGTGATATCTATTACATAGGTTCGATGTTTTCAAGTTTCTTATATGAGAAATACTTTTACATTTTCTGTTAAACTATTTCTAGAAAATTTCTTTATGTATGATGAAAGCATATCTATCATTCGCCCTCGTATATATTTAACGTTTATTTCATTTAATCTTTTTTCTTAATTTACTATTATTACTATTAACAACAATAAACTTATTAATTATATTCACATTTAATTAAAAATTCGTAAATGAAATATCTAAATTCGAAATTATTTATAGTATATCTATAAAGCTTAATATTTATTATATTTTTTTAAATCTTTATTAGGTATTTAGAAATCGACGTTAATAAAAAATAACTGGCATGAAAATAAATACATAATATTAATTTAAAATATTTTCCTATTGTGTGAAGCTTGACATATATTACATATAGTCAACAACTTTATTTTTTATGACATCATTAAATATTTAACTCGTACATCAGCCTTTACGTGATATCTATTAGATAGGCTTTTAGATGTTGAATGTTTTTAAGTACATGAGAAATACTTTTACATTTTCTGTTAAACTATTTCTAGAAAATTCGTTTATGTGTGATGATAAAAGTTAAACACGTAATATTTCACATAAACGTTAACTAGGGTGCTTTCAAGTAGGAAAAAACTATATCTACGCTCTTATAGTTACATCAACATTTCATTAAAGTATGTTGAAATTAAAGTTTCTTAGAACCACTTAAAAAAGTTGTATCAAATTAAATTACTTCCACCATGTGTAAATATTACCGTCTTGGAATGATATTCATGTTTTATGAGGATAGGTCGAGCGACGACGCCCGTTTCACAGAAAATTTAAAAAGTTGTTGTCCGAGCGCACATATGCATGTCCGCACTACACAAAAACACAGCCATTATCATGCTGCTTTGAAAAACATTCCATGTACTAAATAATGCATGTCGGTTCTTCTCAGGAATGAATGTACAATTGTTTTTAAATACACGTTCGTATCTTTAGGTACATGTTCGTATGTGTTGCGATTCTTATTTTATTTTTATCATCGTTTATTTCTATTTGTACAGTAATGAACAAGATAAATGTCACATTAACAACATCGATGTCCCATTTCGATCTATGAATAAATTTTAAAAAAACAATACACTAATTACAGTGCAACATACTTTGAAAGCTTCGATACGAATAGACTTATAGCAAGGTTAGTACTTTGCTATCAAATACTAACTAATACTAACCTTGCTATAAGTATATTCGTATCGAAGCTTTCAAAGTGTGTTGTGTTAAGCAATTATTATTATTATTATTATTATTATTCTCTTGTGAATTTAAGCCAAATACACATGTTTGTAGTAGCTTACTTAAAAAAGTATTTTTATAAGCTGTTTATGTTAATAGTTTTATTATTATTAATTAGTTTCTTTCTAAATTTTAGTTCAATAAATTTATTTATATCTCTAGAAATTGTCCACATAACTAGGCAGCCTAATAAAACAATTTAATTAATAATTTTAATTTACAGATCCTAAAAATTTCCTTATAGAATAAATAAAGTTGATCGGTAGTCCACTTGGTTGGCGGGGCGAGGCCATCAAATCGCGCTGGTTGCATGCTCATCGACTGTGCGATATGTTAGGAGTAAAAGTTGGTAGATGAGGCTTGGAGGAAGAGGAATATTTGATGTGTATGGATTCCATGCGAAACAAATACACAACCTAAGACAATACTTTCACGATAAAGACGATAACTCATTCATCGCAATAACAAAAACAGGCCAAAACTAGACACTGTTAAACCTAGCATTAAAAAAACACACGTACGATTTATATACGGATCCAATGTACATTTAAATGAAGAATAATATATGGAAAGAGATAGAACTCCGTGGAAACACTAGCAGAAACAGAATATACTGGTAGACATAATAATGCAGCTAAAATACTACACCAAGCAATAGCAAAAATATAAGCTCATTAATCATATATCTACACCCTGCTA
Organism: Melolontha melolontha; assembly: GCA_935421215.2. Classification (NCBI taxonomy): domain Eukaryota; kingdom Metazoa; phylum Arthropoda; class Insecta; order Coleoptera; family Scarabaeidae; genus Melolontha; species Melolontha melolontha. Next base: position 96,410,735 of record OW285236.1, on the reverse strand, counting down.
TAAATATACACCTACAACAATTCTTGAAACCCAAAGATACGAACATATCACATGCAATTTTTCTCCCAATGGAACACTTTTGTAGTGAACAGTGTACTTTTTGTGTAAAAGCATTCTATGAAAATGCTCATTCTTACGTACAAGTCTAGAGAGCGTTTTGAAATCACCACTATTTGCGGTATGCTCATGCTAATTTAATTAAGCAAATTTCATGTAAATGAAACATCGAAACTGTAAGTGGTGTTGTTCGCCAAAATCCACATCGTTCCGTAAGAAAACATGCATTTGCTTAACATTTAAACCGGTCTAGTGTTCAAAGAATTTGGAAAAGGATTTACATTACCATACAATTGGTTCAAGCTCTGAAGTATGATGATCACCGTAGCCGTCTTAATTTTGCTATTTTGATACAGGAGTACAATGATTTTGATAATATTCTTTTTGGTGACGAAGCACATTTTCAGTTAGTACGTCAAAAACAGAATTGTCAGTACTGGTCTGTGGCAAACTCAAGAAAAAAACATGCAGTCGCTGTGCATACTCCCAAAGTAATTGTATGGGCAGCAATGTCTTCCAGAGGCATTATTGGCCCATATTTTTTTGAGAATAATCAAGGACAATCAACCACAGTAAATGCCTAACGATATTCTTCGATGATCCGCAATTTTGTAGGACCAGCATTTCAAGCATTTGAAGGCTTCGCACATAGTTCCAGCAGAATGGCTCCATAAGCCATACCACGAATGAAACTTTAGAAGCAGTAAGAATGTTTCTCCCTGAAAAATTAATTTCGGCTAGAGGTGACATTGACTGGCCTACAAGAAGTTGTAATTTGACACCACTAGAGTTCTTCTTGTGGGGCTACCTTAAAAGTAAGGTGTATGAAAATCCTACGATGAATGAAAATCCGAATACGGGAACAAATTACCGCTATCCCTGTAGCACTATGTCAACGCGTTATTCTAAATACACTCCAACGTTCAGATGAGTGCATAAGACGGCAAGGGCAACATTTGGACGACACTATATTCAAGGTTAAATTTCCACATATTAGTAATTATATTTCTAAGTGCAATTCATTATAGCGTTCAAAAACCAATGAGCTATTTTATTTTTAAAATAGAATTATTCTCAGTCACCTTTATAACAACAAATATACAGGTCACTTTTAAATCTTATAATTAACAGTATAGAAAGATATCAATTTTCGATCAGCATTGGTGTACGTAATAATTACATTAAATTTACACTGGCTTCTTATTGATAGAAAAGAGTAATTGTGTCTACCAGTTGATTGCGCCACATAAAACAATAATTTCGAATAGTTAATTGACGAAGGAGATACTTGTTGAAACTTCATTATAACGCTAAGAAATAAGTAATTAAACTTCTAGTTTCAAAAATTCTTTTATTGTAAATCACTACAATATTGTTTCGCCATACAATGGCTTCATCAGGTGGATGAATACTCTATTCTAGTATTCATCCACCTGATGAAGCCATTGTATGGCGAAACAATATTGTAGTGATTTACAATAAAAGAATTTTTGAAACTAGAAGTTGAATTACTTATTTCTTAACGTAATAATTTCGATAATCAAAATGGGCAGTCAACTCTATTCTGAAGCAAATTGTGTAGAAACCTCGCACATCGACCTTCCCGACAACATGCTAAAGTAACAAAATCATGTCCTAAGAGTAGTTTTACGTGATTGAAGTTAATTGGTGGATATACTTCATCAATTTTAAATGAAAGAAATTTCATAAACTTCCGCTCAATGCGAGAATTACTACAATATAAAAAAATTAGCGTTCATAAAGTAGCAAGAAATTCTAATAATGAAACTGAAAGACATGTAAATTTTTTTGTCCATCAGATCTCTCCATTAAGAGGACAATACAATAATAAAGTACATTGGGAATCTGGGAATGTATGGAGTGAAGTAATAACGTTTGTATCTCGCTACATTTTTCCGAGAATGTGTCTGAAGCCTTTCCCCTACTGAGAAGAAATAACTAGTAAATAAAGAAGTTATGACAGTGTACTGTAGACGAAAGTGAAATTCACTCATAAAACTTAACAAAAATGATTCCACAAGAAACACTACTTCTGTCTTAATAATTGGGGCAGGAAGCAATTCGAAAATATTTTTAATCACCTCAGTACAACTAACGACAACCAAATGAGAAGTAACTTCACTTAACTGATAAATGAAAAAGAACATATTACGGGCTATTCACGATACGAAGTCGTGCACGTCATTTATTGAACTTTCGGCATGACAAATCTGTAGCAAATGAAATACCTATACACACCTGATAAAATTCAACGTTAATATCGCCGTATAAGTTTGTAGGACTGAGAAAGATAATGATGAATTTGTCAATTGGGTCATTTGACAAATGTGTTCTGTCATTTGACAAATTTGTGCTGTGATTTATTTTCCTTGTTATTTGTACGTTTTTATTAGTTGCCACCGTTTTTATCCCGTCTTGATTACAAACAGTTATTCGTATAGCTAAAGTGGAATTATTCGCTTACGCAATAATGCCGAAACCGTTCCCTAGCCAGAGTAAATCACTAATTGCAGCTACAACCGCGTATTTTAAGGAAGAACGTGATAATTGTATAACTATAATGAATTACATTATTTATAGCATGTATCTGCAGCATAAGGTGTGAGTCTTACAACTGTTAGCAGAATCTCTACTGATGTTGGAAAGGGCAATACACTGGTCAGCCCTATACGAAAGCATGACAGGAAGAAAGTAGTTGTTCATATTGACAACTTTACTGAGTATGAACTGAGTAGACGTTCCATTAATGATTCAAAAATAATATGGGAAAGGGCATTGAATACAATTTTATCTGAAACTTGGCAAAACAGCATTCATCATACGGAAAAACTAGCACAAGAATGGTGGAATAGGGAAGTGGGTATAGATAGCGATGAATTTCCTGAATTTTTTATTAATGTTGGAAATGAAAGTAACGATGAAGATAGTTCATCAGAGTGATGTGTTTTTAACTTTACTAATACAATTAATGATCATTAATATATTTCTGTACGTTTGTTTATTATTATATTAATGAAAGCCATTCCATATTGTAGTATTTGTGTATAAATAAATTGCATGTGTTTCTATTTAATAAAATCGTTAAAAAAGCAATTTTCTTTATTAAATGCAAAGGTTATACCTGATAAATAAACAAAAGTATAAATAATAAATGTTTTAACTAATATGTATGCATGTACAGTTCATAAAGTATAAGTTTTCAGTGCAAATTGTACTTTATCTCTTTCTAACGCATATGAATACGCGCTGTAATACTACACATGTTTGTCATTTCAAGTAATGACGTACGTCTTTGAAATATTATATTAAATACTAGCGGATACCCGGCGTGTGCTACTACGCTAAAAAAATATCAAATATGAAATATCAAAAAGATATATAGCCGTAAACCTAATCTGGACTATTACCTTTCTAATGAAACCGGTTTGGATGACATCGGTTGGATAGTTTCAGAGTCTATAAAGGACAAACTAACATTTTTTGTATTTTATATATATTTGTATGAGAGCAGACACGCCCACTTGTCCGATCCCATCCATTTTTGTCCTGATTACTCACATTAGTAACATATTGCAGTGAATTGTGATGTTGATTACTTATTTAGATTTGTCTCACAATACACATTAGCTTGCCCAGCTTCACTCAAATCGGATACGCCTTCCAGGAGCTCTCAAATCTTCAAGGTTTACCCTCATAGGGTACGTAGCACAAGAATAAAACAAAAGGTATTAGGAAAACAAACAAAGATTCACCCCACAAAGTTTTAATCCCACAAAAAAAAATAAAAAATAGAAAAAATAGACTTTACCAAGTGTAAAGCCGTACTCAAACATCTAATATGTGACAGATTGTGAGGAAAACTTGTGTAAAATTTGACTGCTACACTAGACAAAAAACCTCACTAATGAATCCCGAGCAAATAACTAATTAAATATTTAAGAAAATTGTCAGACTTTAAATTACGTTATTCCCACTTTAAACGTCAAACAGCAAAACTATCTGCTTTCGCACGCAACCAAAATTAATTCATGCGTACATTGAACATGAAACAAAATATATTTTCCCACCAAATTTCTAACCTTCTAGAATATTTTACATCTAAAAAAAAATCTCATAAGAAATCTGAAAATTTTCCTTAATATTCCTCTGATTACAAAATATTTTATAAACTAAAATTATAGACTTTATTGAGCTCAACTATCTTACTAAATTATTTCTAAATACATAAATATAATAGCAAAAATATACGTACATTAATTAATGTATACGTCACTTCACAAAAAAAACTTAGAGATTTCAGATAGGTCACCTTAATCAAAATTACAAGTTTAAAGACTCGTGATATCGCGAAATTAATATTAACACATCAATAAAGGCACAACAAAACACAAACCGCAATTAAATAAAATTTCTGAATAAAAAAGAAGTTTCTATTCAGTGACAAAAACTTCGACCTATCTGTTCGACAGCTGGTAAATCTCTACAGGCACCAATATCCCGGAAACAGCATCAAAACCCCACCTAACATAAATCAAAAGATCTGCACTTGCAAAATACTACCGCATAACTTGGACTGCATACATCAATACAATAGTGCGAACAATCTACAAGCGTGGGTAAAAATACACATTATAATTAAATTTTCAAGAAATATGAAATATAGTTAAATATCTTTCTGGAATAAAATATACATAAATATATAGTCTTTTATAGTTTCTTATAATTTTTTCTTCGGGGAAAAATCCACTTCAATATGTACTATTGCAATGTTTCAAAACTCTTGCTATCACAGTAGTCGAGATATATGATGTTATTCAATTTATGTGGGAGCCACGCCCACTTGAAATATCAAAAAGATATATATCCGTAAACCTAATCTGGACTATTACCTTTCTAATGAAACCGGTTTGGATAACATCGGTTGGATAGTTTCAGAGTCTATAAAGGACAAACAAACATTTTTTGTATTTTATATATATAGAAAAAGGATAAGTTGTCCAGGAGATAGTCTTATGATATTCGGCTTGCTGTCAAATTATTTCAATAGTGTTGTTTATTGACTTTGTTTCCGGTATTCTGATTTCTAGGTTAAGCATTCTTCTAGTTTGAATATTTAGTTTGTCATAAAAAATTACAAAATCTGTTCTTTTGAGAACAATACTGATAATAAATAGTAATATCAATTAGTAGCAATAAGTACAAAGTTGTTTATTACTATGTATTTTACAAAATATTTCTTAGAAGCCTGGTAAACCTCTTAGTTCTCAAGCTCAACAGCTTGTATTAAATATTACAGCCTAATTTGAGCGAAGTTAGATAAGGTAGTGTTATAAAATCTTCTTAGCCCAGATATAATGCCAGAAATTTATTTCGCTAGATATGTTATTATTAATAATGCAAACATTTTTTTAACACTAAAGATCTTTTTCGATATACATATGTGCATTTCACTATTGATACCTGACATGAAATACTTCTTTTTAAACAAACTTCTCATGGAATATTCTCGTGAGTTTATAATTATAAATAACATTTAAAATAATTTGTTCGAATATTAAAGTAATAATTTCCGCATAGTTTTCTTGGATAGAATATATATATATATATATATATATATATATATATATATATATATATATATATATATATATATATATATATATAAGGTAAACTTAATTAGTCGGCGATTAAAGGTCTGGTTATTACTTCAAAGTGTATATATTTAAAATAATCCTACATGTTTCGGCAATGATGCCTTTGTCAAGGATATAAAAAATATAAATTTATATTTTTTATATCCTTGACAAAGGCATCATTGCCGAAACATGTAGGATTATTTTAAATATATACACTTTGAAGTAATAACCAGACCTTTAATCGCCGACTAATTAAGTTTACCTTATCATACCATGGTCACGAAAATACTATATTTATATATATATATATATATATATATATATATATATATAAAACTAGAAAAGAAACAATACTTTTGAACTATTCATATTCCTAACTTTACTCATTATTATTATTTTGACATGTAGGTTATGTATTTTGCTTTCTTTGGTTATATTGCAAGTAAAATAATTACTAAAATTTTGACAATATTGCAGAACATGACGTTTATATTTTATGATGGCAAACGGTTATTTCCGGGATTGAATATTGACTTTATTTGACTCTGCAGTACCAATTTGAATCACATGCTTTGAATTTGGCCTTGAACTGAAAACTTATACTTTATGAACTATAGTTCATTTGCATATATTTTATTTTGAATTGTGACTTCAGCATAACCTATATATCTTCCATGTCATATCAATTATTTGATACATATAACCTATATTAGAGAATCATTATTCATTACATAACAAAGATGCACACTGTGCAAATGTCATCAGTGACGTGCACATCGTCGTGTCGTGAAATGTTTCCACTTATCAAAAATGATAATAATGCTAGTATCATTATTAATGATACCAGCAGCAATATCACACGAAACAACCTTAATTTATATGCTTGAAAAAGAATTTGAACTGAAAGAATTTATAAATGTAGATACTGTCTTAATAATTTGGCCACCCACTGTACACTTTATTTCGCTTTTACTCGGCATTATATTTTGTAACCAAAAAGTAAATTTTATTTGATTTCTTTATTCATGTTCGGGCATGCGCAGTTGTAAACTTGTTAGATATATATTAAATATAAAAAATAATAAAACGATGAAGATTCTGCAAGTAAAATACGATTCCGACCTCAATTCAAATTCCATTAAGCAAATAGATGCTTAAAATTCCAACATTAACTCTATTCAAAACTGTACAGTAACACAAAGCACGTACGTGTAATTTTCTATGTATGCCATACGTGTATATGTACATATCCAGCACTATTCACGTATTTAGTCTATCTGAGTATTTTGTTGTTTACGTCTGTTATTTAAGTGTGCACTGGAATGTGGCGCGTACATGTTTCATCATTGTACTCATTCTAAAACTGGACATAATAATAGGACGACCCCCCGTAAAAATTGTTATTGTCTTACATAAGCTGAACATGACAACCGCTGTAACTAATTATAGTTCTGTCAGATGTTTCTTGTGTATTTTTTTTGACTAAATGAACTAGATTTTATTTCTAAGAAGAGCTGAAAACAGAAATTAATTTTAATTACAGACCTAAAATGTTGCCGCTTGTCTTAACATGATACTACTACCTACAAGGGATTTGTCTACTTTAAACAACTTTACATAGACCAGTTACTATATTTAAGTGTTTTTTATTAGGTTTTAATGAAACACACGTTCATAAAATGAATGTTCAGGATATGTATGAAAATATTATTCTTAAATTAATTCAGTGATCACTAAATGTTAACAACAAAGTTGAAAAGTATACAAAAAGAAGATGGATCCAATAGATTAACCAACGTCATTGACAATACCAGTACATAAGAGAGGGGATTATTTCTACACTATATGTATTCCTACAATATAGTGGATTTATAGTGGATAAACCACAAGAGACTATTAAAAAGAAAAAGATTGTTCAAATAATATCAAAATTTTGAAAATTAAAAAAACTGTATTATAGCAGAACATTATTATTTGAACCAACTATGCAAAAAAGATTCTAAGTACAATAGAAAAGATATTATATGGTTTATTGAACTGGAAAAGCATCTAACAGAATCAGTGACGGAAGAATTTCAAGAACGCTATAAAGAGGAAAGATCTAAATGTTATCGCGCGATCAAATGATGTGTAACATTGTTTGCATGCGAACAATTATCCTTATTTCAGTAACTTTAAATAACAAAACATTATAAAATTATATTTTAAAAAGATATAATTTGTTGAAAATACCAATTTAAATGACATATACACCTTTACTAGTTTTACTAATTATTTTAGTACTTTATTAACCCACTTAGGACCACTATTTAAAGAAATCATCTTTTTTTTAAGAATAAACGTGTATTTAGTATTCACAAACATTCTTTAAGTTAAAAAAAAGACAAATAATTGATTCTTATATTTTTCTTTGCGTTAACGAAACGCAAAGTTAACGCAACGTTGGGATTATATGCACAAAGAATATTACAATTACAGTTATGGTAAAAAGTCTTTCTTTGGAGACTGTGGTTAAGTAAAAAATAAAAAGGGTATAAAACTCCTTAACACAATTAATAATCGTAGCCTAAATACGATTTCGACAACTAAGTTGTCATCATCAGTAGATAAAACTATTAATTAAAATATAATGTATAGAATCCACGGTTGGCTCTTGGTGAAACATAATGAATAATTTACTAAAGAAAACACTCGGTATGTTTGTTTCACAAAATATATTTATTTAATCTCTAACATATGTTTTGCCTTTTCAGGCATTATCTAAGAGTTATTTTTAAAAAAACTGAAAAAGCGAAACATATGTTAGAGATTAAATAAATATATTTTGTGAAACAAACATACCGAGTGTTTTCTTTAGTAAATTATTAATTAAAATGTTGAACATTTTACACACAGTAAAGCTAACACATATAATCGCGTACAACTTGACACGGTGTCCATGTATGCACTGAATTTAAAACGAATACACAAACTCAAATTACGTCAACTTAACCCTTTTAAGAAAACGGCAACACCTTGTGTTTATTCTCACGCCTTAAATTTCTACCTTCAATTTCTACCTCTTTTTTAAGAATGAAAAAAAAACTGTATGGAACAGGACCGTTGTTTGAGTTAAACGTATTAATTTTGTTTTTCACTATAAAAATGCTTTCGTATGCGTCGAGTTCTCTGGGGTTGTTGATATTTTTGACAAGTTTTAACCCTTTTACGGCGATGTTATGATTCGTCTCCAATACATGGTTTACGATGCTCGATTCTTCTGGTCTACATTTAATACGTGATATGTGTTCTTTAAAACGGGTTATTATTAAGCGTTTCAAATTACAATCACCGCAATTAATTTCGTATATACTTGATTTCAAATTCAAATTAACTTTATCTTTAGTATTACCTAGGAGACTTTTGATGGTGGTATTTTTATAAGAAAACATCACTCAATGGTATCACAAAAATTTGCCATAAATTATTGGTGTACAACGTTTGAGGTATTATCTTATATTATTATTATTTTAACTTGTTAACATTAACATTTAATCCGTTTAATCTTTTAATATACGGAAAGCAATTGTTACATAAAAATTATGTTGATATATTTTTAGTTCGATATATGTACCGTATTACCGAAAATATTGTCTTTTCAATTACTATTTGATGTAATATATTGAACTTATGTATCGTAACTTGTATCGTGATAACTCAAACCTTTTTACAATGGCTTTTTCGTGTTAGCTCAATAAACACTTCCATTATATGAAAGAACAGCTGTAATCAACAGAAGAGTGCAAATACTCTTGGCCACAGGACAGTGGAAGCCTTTATCACAGTCTACTGAGCTCTGTCACATGCAATGTGCGGCGGCCCTTAACGTAGCTAGGAAAACTGAAAGCATACGCATCTTGGTCCTCATAGATAACGTATTGAATATGCCTATTATGAACATAAGATAGAGATAGCAATGATAACAGAAACAAAAAAAAAGCTAAATGGTTCGTTAGACCTAAAGAACTATACTATGATATATGCTGGGGTGGAACAACAACAGAGAGCATCGGCAGGAGTAGCGGTCTTAATGAACAATAAATGGAAAGATAGAATACAATATTATAAGTGGGTGAATGAGAGAATTATAGTTATAAGATACAGAGTAGATAGAGGACATCTGAGCCTAATCTGTAAATATGCTCCTGAAGAAGGGAGAAAAGAAGAAACAGAAGTATACTACCAAATACTTCAGTCAGAACTAGACAAAATAAACAAAAATGATTACATAATAATGGGTGGAGACTTGAATGCAAGAATCGGGAACAGACCGGTGGAGAATGTAATGGGGACCAACGGAGAAATAACGCTAGACAATAACGGCAAACAATTGATAGATTTTGCCAGCTACAATAATATGAGGATTATGAACACATACTATAAACACAAAAATATCCATAAGATTACCTGGTCAGCCAGAGGGCAAAGCTCTATAATAGATTACTTCCTTTCGGACCAAAAAACAGCATCACTCTTTGAAGATACAAGAATATTCAGAGGAGCAGACATTAACAGTGACCACTACATGCTAGTAGCAAAAATAAAACTACTAACTAGATGGTACAAACAAAAAATAAATGTAGATAACCAAAAACTCAAGGTCTACCTTTTGAAGGAAGATTCGATAAAAACACTCTACCAACAGAGGTCACAAAAATACAATAAAGAAATAAAACCAAACAAGAAAATCATTGACGAATGGAAAAATATCCAAGAGATAATAATGACAACGGCTACTGAAACCCTTGGATATCGAAAACAAAAAATTAAAAGCAAGAAACTGAAATACTGGAACCAAGAAATCAAAGAAATGATCACCAAAAAGAAACAAGCATGTTTGACATGGACACAGAACAAAACAGAAGAAAATAGAATAGCATATAAGAACATAACAGCTGAAGTGAAGAGAATATGTAGAAAGAATAATCAAGATAGTTGGGACCGATTTATTTCAAATGTAGAAGACGATATACATGGGAGACAGGAGTTCGCTTATAAAATGATGAAACACCTGAATAAAACAGAAAAAGATGATGCGAAGATCAACATCATAAATAAAGACGAATGGTTGGCATATTATACAAAGCTCTGGACAAAGGAAGAGAAAATGGAAAATCCAGGAAATAAAAATGAAGAAGATGACGAAGAGGATAGAAGTGTAGACCAGATAGAAAAGGGAGAACTAGAAGAAGCACTACAAAAAACAAAAAACCGAAAGGCCCCAGGACAAGATAATATAAACCCGGAACTTTTCAAATTTGCCCACATAGAGGTGAAATCAAGATTCTTACAACTACTAAATAAATGCTGGAGAACAAAAACAATACCTGACAGTTGGAAGATCGCGAAGATAACACCAATATTTAAAAAAGAAGACAGATCCAACTGCGAAAACTATAGAGGCATATCCCTGCAGCCATTTTAAAACTGAGAAGCAATTTATTTAAACCAGAATCGACGCACTATTATTTTATGCACTAACTGATATTTGTGATTGACATTATCAAATGTCATTTGGATTTACGTTTACGGAACAACAAACACATACTAATATATATGCGTCTTATTCTATCAAAATTTCAAAGTAACCTAGATTGACTTTTCAAATGAACACTCGTTAAATGCTTACCAGGCTTATACAGCGTGTGCCCAGATTTACTTAACATATGGATTTATGTTTTATTTTTGTTTTACGCCGGCAACTACTTTTGTAGAAAACTTTTGCCTTATTCAAAAATACTAATTTCATTGTTATATTGGTCTTTAGTTTTGTCTAATTGTTTAAAATATGTTTTTCTATTGCAATTTACATGTAACACATAATTTTCAATGAATTGTAATAGTTATAGTAGGCATGTATCATGGTAATGTAAATATTCCTTTTGTCAGACAAATGCCAGATTTCACAGAATTTTAATTAGAAATATTATTATATATTAGTATTTTACTAATGCAGAAAAGGTAGAGATTGTATTAATTGTTGGAAACAATTATTGTACGACTCGGCAGGCGGTCGATGAATTTAATAATAACCAGCCTGACAGACCAAACATTTCACAATAAAATAAAATCTTTTAATACAGTAGCAATGGTATTATTGAATTCGTTCTTGACGAATAGTTCAATAATTATTACCCACAATTAACTAATTTTCAGCTTTTGTTTATTTGTTAAGTTCATTTTAAAACTTCTTAGATAAATATTGCATCTAACATTAAGCAAAATTGCTTCTTTTAAGCGTTTATCCGCAACTCACAGGCAGCCTAAGAGTTGAAATAATACTTTACACTAATCTAAAATCTTCTACGAAATCTATTTTTTAGAATAATCAATAATAAAAAAAACTGCCATTTGTAAAGAAAATCTGGCCGCATTCTGTATATTGTGGCAATATCATCACAGTCAATTAGTGAACGTAAAATAATTTCCTTTTTAAATTACTAATAAAATTAACAACTAAAAAGCATATCCTTTTTAATATATAAATCAAAATTAGATCATGTCTGCGTTTTGTTAATAACGCCTTTCGTTGCAATGAGAACAAAAAAAAATCAAACTATATCCTAGTCTTTCTTTTAAATTTTTAATGGGAGAATATTTTACAAACTAATTATATACACACCCAAACTTAGTGAAGGAAGTAATAAATAAATAATTATTAATATTAGTTATAGTAATTATGAATAGTCTTTAAATATCCTCACCAAAAGCTATAATTTTAAGAAAAGATTTAGATTTCCTTTGCATATAATAAAGATTAATATAACATGAACATTATTTTTAATGGACTTCATAAACATCATGTATAACTAAGCACTAATAATAAATATTGATTGATTGACGTTTTGTGTTAACTATAAATTAGGTACAGTAATAAATTCATGTCGAACAATAATACCGTGCGTTATTTATTATTGAAATAACGATCCAGTAAGAAAATTCTGTCACGGCAATCGGGTGACATAAATCAGTCTTCGTAGTTTCCTTCGCTGAATATCCGCTAAACACCTACGCGGGGTATACCAGGAAGATGGAAACACAATATCCTAAGTAATTTTGGGAGCGGCTGCGGTTAGCAAGATGTGACTCAGGTAGACGGGCGACCGACAGCATGGGGTGATAAAGGAAGCGCTTCAAAATGATATAAATGTAGGGAAAATTGTGTTTATCTTTGTAGACATGCTGAGGGTAAAGGACTTAATTGCAAAATTTCAGGTTAACGGAAGTAGGGAAGGTAAATAAATGAAGGAACATTTCGGAAGTTTGTATTAACAATATTTTATGTTCGATTATCAATTTTTCGAAATTGCTACATATGTAAATAGGTACTAAACTCATATCACAAATCATTTAATTCTGAGTAATTATGAACATTATTATTTTACGATGTAAAATAAAACAAAACAATTAATTTGCATACACTCATTTCATTTGTAGAATAATCATTATACCATCGTCGTTTGATAAAGCTACAGTGTTAACGAAACGAGTCACATTTTTTTGTGAATATACGTTTTATATAGTGAGGATTAAACAAATTAATTGTTTTGTTTTTATTTTACATCGTATTAATATGGATCTTCACCAAGTAACAGCCTCATCTATTCAATTATTATTTTAGCTGATTAAAGTTTTAATAAATTGAAAATACATCGGAGAAAAAGGTTATATCATATTGAAGAATTATTAGGCATACTTCGAATTACTTTAATATCATATTGTTCCTTAATTGAATAGTTTTTGAAATTTTGAATTTGTGCATAGGTTGTATTAACTATTGACAAGAGAAAATTGAGGACTTAGTCTCAAAATAGCTGTATGACTATACACAAAAGCAATTATACTCATGATAAATTTTAGGTCACTCCCCAAATTAAAATGGTCGCTAAAAACTAATCAAATAGGAGTTAATGGACGGCTAAGTGGCATACAAAAACCAGAATGTCTAAGTCTAACAAACTCCATCAAAACAACTCCTTAATTTACCACCTCTGGATATCCATACACAAGAAGTAAAGTCAGTAGTCTACAGACTAATTAAATGCCGAACCCCTATAATCCAAAACCACGTTCATGACCAACATAAGTTGATAGAAGATCCCATTACAAGGAAACCAAGTAACGTCATGGTTCAGAAATTCAACTTTAATAAGAAATATAAAATAGTCATATCAGATAGGGAAGAGTGGAAAGAAGGTTCACCCGTCCAGGAAGAATTTGATACACTGACGGCTCTAAAAAGAAAAAGGTGTCGTTGCGTTGGAGAAATTCACATATTTACCATTGCCGAGCATTCCTAAAGGCACTGTATTCAGTATAAATTTAATCTAACTTGTATGAGATTTTGTGCGTGCCCTAAACGAGATCAGTGATCACAAAAAAATGAGTCCCAAGACACGAAGGCCATAGGTCTAATGAGAAAGCGGACGAATTAGCTCGCAAGACCACATCTACAGCTTTCAGAGGACCTGAGACTTCCTTTGGCATTACAAAAATAATTATTGAAAGAACCATGAAGAAATGGGTTGAAAATAGATCTAGAGAAAGGTGGAAGGTCTCCTCAAGTCGAAAGCAGGCAAAGTAGCTCTTTAGGGAACATTTGTTTAAGTTTACAATGGACCTACGGAATACAGATAGAAAGTTTGCTAAGATAATAGTAGGCATAGTCGACAAATATAACAAGAAAAGCAACTTTACAGACGAAACGGTATGTAGGTTCTGCCAAGACGATGAGGAAACTGCAATTCATATACTATGCCAAGAACGCGGTTCCTACTAATCAATATCCTGAAACTATATTTAAAAAGAAACGCTCTTGAAGCTACTAAGTTTAATTAGAAGAGCAGAGCCAGATGAAATACTCAAACGAGGCATGTGGACTACAACAGATCTGGAAAAGTTGCAGTTGTAGTGGAATAGGCTTTACGGCTACCTCAAGTAATCTAATCTAATCTAACTGTTATTAAAAGAAAATCGAACATCAAGTAGAAAAAAACAGGCATCTCCAGTATATTCTTTTGTTCGAGTTCAATAAAGGCATTAATGTATCGGAAGCCGTTGAACTGTTTATGTCGTTTACGAAGAAACGTAATTTTGGAGGATACAGCCAAGAAATCGTTTTCTCGCCATTTTAAGACAAACTATTCTTAACGTTTAGGAAGATCATCGGATTTTGTTGAAAATCTTCTGATCGCTTTAATCCATGGTGATCTCCCTAGGTTGGGGGGATCACCGGGAATTGGATATTATACTGAATTGTAACCAATCGACCATAATACGAACTTTGCATTCCCTGGACATAGTTCGAAACTTGGATGTTTGGTTGTCGCATGCTTTGAACGAAAACAACAAGTATTTGGGTGTTAACGTTTGTGCCTCTTTGCTAACTCGTCATCGCTTAGCTTGTCAACATTGATCGTTTTTGTTCCACATCTCTGTCGCTCTCTATTAAATTGTCTTTGGGAAATTTTCTTTATTAACGATGCCGTGCTTCAAAATTGATTTGACGGCTCCTTTACTTCTAACCACCGGATTTCTTGGCGTGGAATCAAAATATTACAAGATCGTTGGGAGACAATCGTAAATAATGGAGCATAATATATTCTTGATTAGTTCATGTACTTCGTTTGTCAAAAGATTAATAATTTTGAGTTCAATAAAAACCCTAAAAACTTAGAGATCTACCCAAAACAAGAGTCTGTCACTGAAATATTAAATGGCTTTATTTCAATTAAATTACGCCATCTGTTGTTGGAAGATTGATTTATGAAATCTGATGACATTAAGTGACAGTAATTTATATACTTCGGTTGAAAAAGATCAAAGAAAAAAATAAGATCTGCGTAAAAAAAAGGCCAAAATTGCCTCAGAAACTCCTGAGTTACATTGATATTCATAGCAGACAGAGAGAATTTGGATGATAAATGCTCAGACCGATCAATTGAAGCGACGAAAATGGAGAAAGTGCACGATTGGAAACAAATTTTCAGTGAGATTTATTAAAATGGAATTTAGAATACTCAAGACAATAATTCATCCCATTTTAAGGAAAAATACGCAGTTTTCGGAAATAAATTCAAATTGTAAAGACAATTTGGAAGTTTGTAAAGAAGTAAACTTCTAAAAAACTATTACAGCTGGTGATAAAACCTGTTTTCAATATTATTCAGAAATCAAGGAAATTGTGCTATTTTGTCGATGACTTTGAAGAAATGGTGAAACAAAACTTAAGATTTTAGTCAAAGATGAATTAGTTTAGAATATACGCAGACATACAAAACGTTGTCTTAATTCCAATATTTTCTTATTGAAAATAATTTAAAAAGCTGCCTTTCTTTCAATTATTCGTTCCTTGCTCAATAAGTAAAATTTTTCCCTAGCAGAGAGCTAAAACAGGTAATGAAACATGATCACACATAAAAATTTTTGTAAAAAAAATAAAAACCGAGTTTCAAAAAAGAGGTCGCAAGCAAAAAACCAGCAAATAATAATTTTGCTTTAAAAAGAAAAAATCTATTTGCTCTTAATTTTATTTCGATATTTATTACATAATAAAGTCAATAGGTGACCAACAGCTGGATATCTCAATAGATAACATAAAAATAGAGCAAGTCAAAGGATTCGGTACCTTGGTGTAATCTTGGTGTAACAAGATGCAGAAATTAACGACAGAGTTGAAAAAACGATTATACTGTATTATGTATTAAATAAAAACTTCATAAGTAAAACAGAATTTAATTATGTATGCAATCACAGGTTTGTGCTATTTATAAATACACAGATTTTCCTTTCGTTTTGGTGGAATTATGCGTTTGTTTTCTATGAATTTTTTTTTTTAATGTACAACATTTGTACATTATTATCTGCGGTGCAGGACGTCTGATCTTTTAAATACGTTGGATATACATATACGCAATACGTATGTATATACCACACCTACATCTGACCTATCCTTATGCTGACCTATGCTTATCCAATCATATGCTACACTATATATTCAATAAAGATATCGGACAAGTAAAGCTTCGAGGACACGCCTTGCGCAGCAGTGTCATTTTCTTACCTCGTTTACATACGATATATATATATATATATATATATATATATATATATATATATATAAGTGTTTAGATAATTTCTTAGCCGTTCATTAAATATAACATTTGATAAATTATTGGAGTTTTTCGGCTTTATTTATTTGAAATATTTACAAATATTAAATTAGAATGTATATAATTGCAGAGTAAATGGGGATGTAAACATTGCTGTCTACAAATTACAAAGCAAATCATACGAAATTTTTATTTGAAAAATATGGTCGTTGGGACTCGAAGCTAGCTGTAGACTTGGGTTCCCAACGTAGACCATATTTTTCAAATAAAAAATTTCGTATGATTTGCTTTGTAATTTGTAGACAGCAATGTTTACATCCCCACTTACTCTGCAATTACATACATTCTAATTTAATATTTGTAAATATTTCAAATAAATAAAGTCGAAAAACTCCAATAATTTATCAAATGTTATATATATATATATTGAGGTAGGTCAAGCCTACACACAAGAATCCCTAGTTTAGATAAGATACAGATCATCAGTTAATAGGTGAATATTAGAAATTAAGATAATTTTTTGAACTGAATTCTTCATCTCTCAAATCAATAAAGTTGATTTCGCGTTTTAATTGTTGGAAATTAATTTGCTTCTCTTATTTATTTAACTTTTCTTTTGCCTTAGTCATTTTAATTATATATCATGTATTTTCGAGAACTTTCAACTTAATTGATCAATAATAATCTATACACATTCATTAGAGTAAACTGAACTTATTCAAATTAAATACAGCGGGAAAAATACCAATTACAATTTAGCACAAGAATGAGATTTTTATGTTCATATGATAAGTATTTATATATTAAAATAAAATATATAATTTTTGGAAGATATTTATGTGGCAAAAATAATTAAATTGTCAATTTCATTAGAATTATTTACGAGATTAAATGAATACATATTAGATAAACGAATCAGAAGCCTAAATGGAAAACAAACGATAGTTAGCGTCATGATGTAAAAATTTCGAAAACCACGCCGACGTTTTATAAAGTGCTCCATCTAAAATAAGAAGAAATTTATTAAATTATATTGAAAAATTATACTACGAACCTACAAAAATATTACCCGTATATCCAGCACCTTTTTAACGTATTTTGTGCATTGATACATCATCCAGTTCCTTATAAAACGAACTTTGCATTTCACCGGGGACAACATCGACACAAACTCGAAGCCAGCAGGGACGCAAGTCGATAGCCCGCTACCGAAAACCTGTATCCCGAACATTTTGAATTCAAGATAGATCCTGCCTTCCTGAACACCATCTAATTCCAATCTAAGTATCATTAACATCTCCTAAAATTTTGAAAACATTAAATTAGTTCAATTCATATTAGAAAACTCACAATCATAGATATTTTTCAAGATATGTTTACTAAGTTAAGTTAAAATTAGGTTATTTTTATAAAAATACGAAGAAGTCAGTTCTCTGGTTAGTCTATAAAGTTAGTTTATGTAATAAAATAAGATATTAAGAAAGTTATCATTGAATATCGTCACGTAACCTATAATTTATTGTGTTCAATTTTATCACGTGACTGGATGCCAATTTAAATTTATATACTAAGTACATATCTATCACTTACCTGTTTTATTTTTAATTAATTCTCTCATTAAACTATTTGCATAGTCCTCAGATCCTTTTGTTTTATTTAGTAGATTTTGCTTTGAAAACACCATTATCTTTGATTTTGTTTACTATTGGTGTGCATGTGTTCTTTTGACGTACCGAACCTACATTATGAGTGTTTTTCTATAAAGCACGACAATCAAGAGTCTCATAGTTCTAGATTAGCCCGACACTTAACAGAATATTGCCCACAAAAAAAACTAAGTAACTGGTTTTACACAAGAACAGCTGCTTAGGTCATGTACACTTTATTATTAAAACGATTATATCGTGGATGTATATGCATATAACATATGTAATATGGTATACAACCCCATCTATATGTAACTTTTGATAACCTACAAATATAGAGATTTATAATTCACATTTAAAAACTTAACTTATACTTATTTAAACATTAAATTTTATAATTATTATCATTAACACCTTCTGTGCGCATTATATTAATATATTGTTGTGAGTCAACCTACCCTCTTAATTAATTTTTTTTTTTACTAATAAGTTTTCAGTTTCAACAATGTTATATCTTGAATGTTAAGATTTGTAAAGTATTTCTTTATAGTAAGAATTTTGTAATTTCGATATTATTTCCCATATTTTATTATCTGTTTGTCTTATGTGAATTTCATTTACAAGATTTGTAATTGAGATTACGTGAGTGGATTTTCTATAATATTATCTTTTAAATTATTTTAGTAACCTTTGCACGAATTTTCGTAGAATATCTGATTTTTACTTTTACAAAATTGCTGTTAGGAGTCTTGACGACGAAAAAACAGAATTATTGATTATTATTTTTTGACTGATTGAAAGAGATCTTTATCTGCATTTTATAATTTGAGTCTTTTAATCAATATTCCATTTATATTCCTATACAAAATGCTTATGGACGTATATTGTACATAAGGAAGTGTTTGAATAAGTATTCTGGATGTATTAATCATATAAGGAGAATATAATCATACATTAGAATACGGAAGATTTTATTTATATCAAAGGAACACTTTTAAAGAAGAAATCAGATTTCTTTTGAATCATCTTGGAATAGGAACAACTCATCTGGATCCCATATTGAACATAACCTGGTGGTTTATCCTGCTAATTTGGATTATAAGCAACGCAGCGACTAGGATATTATCCTGAAATTTGAATCGAGCAACGGACATACATTCTTGACGTATTAGATAGAAATTTTCCTGTGAACTTCATACAAAGAACATATTGAAAATTGTGATCTTCAAAATTTTAACATATTCTTCAGGTATTTAAGTGTAATTGTTATATAAAATTTTGTTAAAGATATAACATTGCTTGATATCACTTTTCTATACACGTTATAAACTCACGTCATCTCAAACGTCATTTTCCATTATATTTATATGTCAGATTTGATAGTAATATTTGTATCTTGTGATTATTGATATAATTTCATTTAAATATATATTTATACATAAATTTGACGCTTTCGTATTATTTCATGTATTAGTAGATGTCTATTTGTGTATGGAGAACTTACTTTTAGACCCTTGAGATTAAGCAGAATCCTTGCAATTATTATTTTATATATCTGAAGTTTTCGAGCTAGCATTTTGTTATTTCATATTATTTTTCATTTATTTTTATTTCTCAGCATTCCGCGTTATTACATTTTTGGCACCAGCAACGTGGGGCAAATTTATACATACACAAACAGTTCATATTAGATACATGAAATAAATAGGTGCAATATATCAGTTTATAAAAATAAATAAGAAACGTAGTTATATTAGAAATTGTATAATAAAGATATTTCTATTAACATCAATTACAGAACAACTTATATCATATTATCTATAACTTAATAGACAACTTTTACAAATAAGATATATATTAATTCATATTATCAACTATGGAAACACGTTCACGTTCCGGTACAAGAACAGGAAAATCAGATGATGGTCAGGAAATAGGTGAAGGAGAGAGGTCCACAATTACAGAGGTTCATGTTGCACAAGAAGAAGCGCCAGTCGATCAGATGAAGATCATGTTAGAAGCGATAATGGGTATTAAAGTGAGGATTGAAGATAATCAACAAGAAATGAAAATACAGACAGAGAAATTAGATCATAATCAACAAGAAATGAAGAGGATGAATGAAGAGAATCAACAAGAAATGAAGAGGATGTATGAAGAGAATCAACAAGAAATGAAGAGGATGAATGAGAAGATGGAACAAAACATAATTACTAAATTAGAAGTGATAATACATTTACAAAACAGGCAATGGGGATTGCAAGTAAAGAATATCGAAGAAGACAAAATAATTACAAGAATCCAACAAGAAGAGGTAATATGCAATCCGGTACTGAAAGAATAACATTTGAGTACTAGTATGAACACTAATAACAACAAAAAGGTAACTAAAATTATGTCTGACTGTAAATTTAATAAACCGTTGAGATACAAAACTAAATCTAATTTACGTAATCAATTTCAAATAAATGATAGAGCATATCAGAATTTTCTATTAACTTATGCAAAAGAGTATGATAATTTTAATATAGAGACATCGGGGATCAATCAAATTAATATTAATATTCATAAAATTAGAAACTTTATTCACAATAATGCTACCAACATGACTCATGCAAATAATATTTATATACAAAACACAACTCTAATTTTACAAAACTCATTTATATACACTGACATTGATGAAACATTTCATAAAGTAGGAACCATGAACAATACTATAAGTAATGAATATTTTAATATTAACAATTTTCTGAACACTATACTTAACACAAAAATCAACACCAACTTATACAATTATACAAAAATGGAAATTATGCATACTCTAATTATTAAAAACCTTCACGAAACACTAGGTAGAGGCAATATGATATTTTTATACATAAATAACAGCATTAATATACATAAAATCGTTCGTCGGAAAATAATAATATAAACAAATTTTGTTAGAATCTCGGTGTTCTAATATACACACAATGACGAACTAAGCAAAGATGGGGTCATGATTTCTTATTACTCACAAATTAAACTAATTAGATTTATATATAATACTAACAAAGATATGCAGATCACTTTTGTATAAAAAAGAACATAATATAAAACTTAAATATATTTACGAACGTATAATCGATCTGATCTTTTTAATAATCGGTTTAACAATCATAATATAGATAATTCTCGGTATAATAATAATAGTGCGCCGTTTGATATCAATAACAGGAATATTAATACACGCCCTCAAAATTCATTGAAAAATGATTTTCGTCAAAATCCCAGTTTTCCTCAACCGTCCAATAATAGATTTTTTAATAACTATCATAATAATTTTAATCGTCCTTCATATGATAATAATAATTTTGGTCATAATTCAAGGAATAATCATTTTTCAAGAAGGACTAAGAATAATGATAATTATAATTCAAGAGGACGTGGTTATATAAACAATTTGCAACGTAGACATAGATCCTTATCTCCGACTATTCCAGAACCCGATTTTACCAAAAAAAAAACTCCGTTTGTAAAACTGGATCCATACGAAAATCCGAGACCCAGTACCAGCGTGATAAACGACTAAATATATTCGACTGTAGCATACCTTACAAACTTAACAATATATCTTTTTACCAAAACCCCGAAGAGTTTATTTCTATAAACGACAATGAAAATAAAATTTTAGATACGTATAATTTATCCATAATTAATATTAAATTAGATGAAGGCATTATCAATTGTTTGATAGATACCGGTGCAGAAATATCATTGTTACAAGAGGACAAGGTTAAATTAATAAATAATTATAAGGACAAAATCATTAAAATTAAAGGCACTGATATAGTCGCCGCAAATAGGAAACGGATAGGATCAATTAATCAGAGAGTAACTGCTGATATTATTATTAATAAACATGAATATTTAGTACCATTCTATATAATAGGGAAATTACAATACGATGCTATTATCGGTATCGATATTATTAAAACATTAGGTATGGTATTGGACTTCGAGGAAGGAAAGATTATTATTAAAGATAATATAATTAATTTAATTAAAACATTGACTGAGGAGGAGGAAGTAGATTATTTTAAATATAAAGAAGATAAGTTAAATGAAGAGATTAATAATGTTATGAATAGGATTAATATGATTAAGAAGAAGAAGTTTACGTGTGGTAATATGGTTGAAGGTTTAAATAATGAATATATAAATATAAATGATGATTATAATGGAGTGGAAAATAGGTTAGCAGGATTAGGTTTGGATAATTATGAAGAAGATGATGTTTTGGAGGTGCGAGAAGAAGTGAAAGTTGGTAATACAGTTAATAATTTAAAAGAAATAGAAGATTTAATTAAGATACAAAATATTAAAGACGATCATGTTTCCCATAGATTAATTGATATATTATATAATAACTTGCAGTTAATAAATTCTGATATTGTGTTTGCTAAAAACTATGAACATGTAATCAGAATTGACAAAGAAGATCCGTTAGTTAGTAAGAATTATCCGATTCCCTATTATTACCAGGATAGAATAAACAAGGAATTGAAACGCTTAGAAGATACTGGTATAATAGAAAGATCTAACACATATTTTATAATGCTACAGGACCATTTAGCAAAGGAGAATTGAATTTTATACTAGCATCATATATGTATCGAAATTAAGTCTGATTTATAATTTTATTCAAAATAATAATGCATGTTAGTTATTTACATACTTTAAACGAATGAATTTATATACACATGGGTTAATAAGAATAGGGGTTAGATAAATAGCTGTCAGTCAGGTATGTTACAGGTCGAAAAGAATTAATTATATATATAAAACTCATAATAAATATTCAACTAGTAATATAAATAAATATTTACAATTCGGAAAAAAATAATATATTTGTATACGATAATTTTTTTTTATTAACAATGACTAGTTAATATTATATTTTTAAAATTTTCCTATAATTTAAACATAAAAACTATGTTCCGATTTAGTTATGTAACACTGATATATTTTGTTTTATGGAAATAGTTTCTTTAATATACAGTTCTTAACTAAGTATTGTATGAACGTTATAAAAGTTTTAGTTTGTTGAGTTTCTTCACACATATTGAACAATCATTTTCAGATTTACAAGACCAGTATTTTAATTGACTATTACAAGATACATTCTTCGTTTTTAATTTTTTTTTTTTTTCTTATATACCTTCTATTATTGAATTTAATTTTCTGAAAAAATTCCGACTTAATCGAATTTATTTCATTAACAATGGGGATAATGTTGTGAGTCAACCTACCCTCTTAATTAATTTTTTTTTTTACTAATAAGTTTTCAGTTTCAACAATGTTATATCTTGAATGTTAAGATTTGTAAAGTATTTCTTTATAGTAAGAATTTTGTAATTTCGATATTATTTCCCATATTTTATTATCTGTTTGTCTTATGTGAATTTCATTTACAAGATTTGTAATTGAGATTACGTGAGTGGATTTTCTATAATATTATCTTTTAAATTATTTTAGTAACCTTTGCACGAATTTTCGTAGAATATCTGATTTTTACTTTTACAAAATTGCTGTTAGGAGTCTTGACGACGAAAAAACAGAATTATTGATTATTATTTTTTGACTGATTGAAAGAGATCTTTATCTGCATTTTATAATTTGAGTCTTTTAATCAATATTCCATTTATATTCCTATACAAAATGCTTATGGACGTATATTGTACATAAGGAAGTGTTTGAATAAGTATTCTGGATGTATTAATCATATAAGGAGAATATAATCATACATTAGAATACGGAAGATTTTATTTATATCAAAGGAACACTTTTAAAGAAGAAATCAGATTTCTTTTGAATCATCTTGGAATAGGAACAACTCATCTGGATCCCATATTGAACATAACCTGGTGGTTTATCCTGCTAATTTGGATTATAAGCAACGCAGCGACTAGGATATTATCCTGAAATTTGAATCGAGCAACGGACATACATTCTTGACGTATTAGATAGAAATTTTCCTGTGAACTTCATACAAAGAACATATTGAAAATTGTGATCTTCAAAATTTTAACATATTCTTCAGGTATTTAAGTGTAATTGTTATATAAAATTTTGTTAAAGATATAACATTGCTTGATATCACTTTTCTATACACGTTATAAACTCACGTCATCTCAAACGTCATTTTCCATTATATTTATATGTCAGATTTGATAGTAATATTTGTATCTTGTGATTATTGATATAATTTCATTTAAATATATATTTATACATAAATTTGACGCTTTCGTATTATTTCATGTATTAGTAGATGTCTATTTGTGTATGGAGAACTTACTTTTAGACCCTTGAGATTAAGCAGAATCCTTGCAATTATTATTTTATATATCTGAAGTTTTCGAGCTAGCATTTTGTTATTTCATATTATTTTTCATTTATTTTTATTTCTCAGCATTCCGCGTTATTACAATATATATATATATATATATATATATATATATATATATATATATATATATATATATATATATATATGACATAGAACCGATCAAGTTAAACTTTTGGAAGTTGGCGCCGAAATTAAAGTATGAAAATTAACGTAAAATGTACTAACACACTAACTAGTTACACACCATAATAAATTTGAGTTTTTAAATAAATGTTTATTAATTCTAATTATATATTTGCGATTATAAATTATTTTCTGTAATTGCTGCTTGCTTGCTATGTAGATTCCTTCTTTATGATCATAATTTTGGTCTAAAATCAAGAAAATTGTAATTTGGATTTAAAGGAATTAGATTTAGCAATTAATAGTACATTTATAAATAATTAATTCAAACATTTTTTCTCTAATACATAAGAATGCATATAAAAATATATTCCTATCTTGTTTACTCTTATTTTTGACAAACCTTACAAACTTAGAAACTTATATTAATTAGAAATTTAATTTCAAGTGATTTCGGGCACCTTCTTTTGATAAAAATACTCTCTTACTTCAAAAAATTAAGTACTTTCTAATTAAAATCTCAAGTACGTACTTATAGATTAGTTGAATATCAAAGTTTAAGGTAAACGAAATATCGTATATGATTTCCTTAAAAGGTTTATCAGCTATTAGAAATAGAAAACATATATTCGTTATACAAAAAAGGGTATTTATCAATACGTTTTGCACGTATTACTCCGTTGTTATATAATGAAACGGATATGCAAAATACATATCCGTAACTGTAAACATGGACAAACACCTCGTATTTTTAGCATTTACTTCTGTTCAATACATATGTTTCAGCCATCTAGGCCTCATCGGTTGAACTATGGAAGCAATGTATATACAAATTAATACAGATCTGTTAAACAACGGATCTGTATCTGTATCTACATTTACGCTAAAATCGTCTCCAAGCCATAACCAGTTTCGTTCTATCAGGCGACACCAATTTAATCAGTGACATCTGACGGAAGAAAGCGACTAGGCCAGAAAAGGCGACCTTCCGCTCGAATAGCAAGGCTATTACAAAAAAGCCTGCACGATTGGAAACAATCTTCAGTGAGATTTATGAAAATGGAATTTAGAATACTCAAGACACTAATTCATCCAATTTTAAGGAAGAAAACGCAGTTTTCGGAAATAAATTCAAATTGTAAAGACAGTTTGGAAGTTTGTAAAGAAGTAAACTTCTAAAAAAACGATTACGGCTGGTGATGAAACCTGTTTTCAATATGATTCAGAAATCAAGGAAATTGTGCTATTTTATCGATGACTTTGAAGAAATGGTGAAACAAAACTTAAGATTTTAGTCAAAGATGAATTAGTTTAGAATATACGCAGACATACAAAACGTTGTTTTAATTCCAATATTTTCTTATTTAAAATAATTGAAAAAGCTGCCTTTCTTTCAATTATTAATTAATAATTGAAAGAAAGGCAGCTTTTTCAATTATTGCTAATGCTATATTTGCGATTATAAATTATTTTCTGTAATTGCTGCTTGCTTGCTATGTAGATTCCTTCTTTATGATCATAATTTTGGTCTAAAATCAAGAAAATTGTAATTTGGATTTGAAGGAATTAGATTTAGCATTTATAATAATCCATTTATATATAACTAATTCAAACAGTTTTTCTCTAGTACATACGAAACCATATAAAAATATATATCTTGTTTACCTACTCTTATTTTTGACAAACCTTATTATATTCTTTCTAATTAATATCTCAAGTACGTACTTATAGATTAGTTGAATATCAAAGTTTAAGTTAAACGAAATATAGTATATGATTTGCTTAGAAAATTAAAAATAATAAAAAAAATTTTTGGAGTTTCTAGACAACTTTTATTAGAAAAAAATGTTACTATTTTATTTGTTATATTTTTTTAGAATATATCCCCCAAAAAAAACAAAATGAAACTTCAACAAAAAATATATCCCCAAAAAAAATATAACAAATAAAATAGTAAAAATTTTTTCCAATAAAAGTTGTCTAGAAACGCCAAAAAAAAATTAAAAATGAAAAATAAAAAAATTTTTTTGGGCGTTTCTAGACAACTTTTATTAGAAATTTTTTTTACTATTTTCTTTGTTATATTTTTTAGAATATATCCCCAATAAAAACAAAATGATACTTCAGTCAGTCATACTGTATATATATATATTTAATTTAATTCAGGATGATTTGATTGTGTTAATTAGTTGATGGTATGTTATATTCAATTCCCGTATATTGTAGAGAGTTGTATTCTCGTAATTTGTTGGCTTTTTGATTAAACAACGTGGCTTGTAGTCTCCTAAAACTGTAAGTTTTTTATTTATGATATCATAAAACTTTGATTAATATTATAAGAATATTCATATTGTATTTAATATTGTTATTTAAGAGTTTTATTATTAGTAAGAATAAATAATAAAGAGTATTATTAAACTTCTACGAAAAGAATTATAATTTTAAAAGTTTGCTCGTTGGTTTCAAGGGTATTTTTTGTATGCGTTTGATGATTGCGCACGTGTTAGATTTTGATAGTGTTTTCAAGTTTATTATACAGTGTGGTTCTCTGGGGAGAAATTAAAAATAAGCTTATTATTTTTAGATAAGTTGATCGGAAGTAATTAAGAGGAAGTTTTAATTCACTTAGCTGTCATATTCAGTGAATTGTTTTACCTCAGGAATTGTTGAATGTTACAATATCTTTATACTCTATAAAGATACTTTTTTTTTCTTTTTTTATTTTTCTATTAAAGTTTCAGTTTGATTTTATATTGTGTTTAATTTTGTGTTCTGGCCCTTACAATAATTAATTAATTAAAATATAAGTAACTCAGAAAATAAAAGTAACTCAGAAAATATAAATACACATTATAGTGAATTCTTTTACTGGCGCCTTAAAAATTTTGTAGAAAAGACCACGTATTTCCTTATTGGAACCCTGAGAAGTAAGAAGTATCATATTTGGAAATCAACCGGTTGAGTATCCTAGTTGGGAAGTTTAGTTGTGGATGGTGGCGCAATTAAATTCAATAAACCACTATTCATAGCAATATGTACATTCTACATGTGTAGATTATTTAGAATAGTCCGAGATTTTACTTTGTTTTTGAAGTGTAATAATTAAAGAATGTTTAACTACAGCTTTCTCTCGCAGCGAATCTCGCCATCAATTT
Source organism: Melolontha melolontha (assembly GCA_935421215.2). Lineage (NCBI taxonomy): Eukaryota > Metazoa > Arthropoda > Insecta > Coleoptera > Scarabaeidae > Melolontha > Melolontha melolontha. The sequence continues at coordinate 96,382,556 of OW285236.1, read as the reverse complement.
TTGTCAGTATGTTTGAAATTTCTTGGTAGCCTTGCCCTATTTTCTGCTATTTCCTTTGTAATAAGCTTAAAGGAATCAGATCATCTGGGTCATAATTGGATAAATTGCCTGTTAAAAGTTTGTGCCAACACTTTTCTAAAGAGTTAGTTGTCACTTTTTGCCATGAATTATGGAGTAAATAAACTGCATCCAAAGCATTAATACGCTTAATGCATTTACCGACATCATCTCTGTCTTCTGAAATGCCTTTTTTTGTAATTTAACTTTGTTAATTTGATAGCATTTTGATCCATCGGTTGTATCAAAGTTGTACAGTTTGGTGGTAAAAACAAAGTGAATATATTTCCATATTTACTAATCAATTCCTCTTCGGAGCAGTGACATGGTGCATTGTCAATCAACAGTAAGACTTTTTCAGGAAGATGTTTTTTTTAAAAATGACTTCACTTGTTTGCAGAACGAATTGTCGAACCAATCCTTAAAAAGAGCAGAAGTCATCCATGCATTACCAGTAGAAACGTATTCCACAGGTAAAGCTTTGTTCTGGAATGCCCTTGGATTGCTTTACCAATAACAAGAAGCCGAAGTTTTTGGGTACCATCACCATTTGTGCAAGCTAGAAACGTGATTCGTTTTTTGTTTGATTTTCTGCCGGGCGCCGTTGTTTCTTTGCTGCGAACCAAGGTTTTCTCAGACAATAACTTACAAAAGAGGCCGGACTCGTCAGCATTAGTGATTTAGCAGGAAAGAAGATCGTGAGCTTCTATTACTTGCCCTAGTTTGCCAGATTTTAAGATGCCTGAGGTCATGTCTTTTTTAAAATTAAGAAGTTAGCCTCTGCTTGCAACAATTATAAATATTTTTGGTAAAGTTGTCGAGCTTTTGCATCTAGTATTTCAAACGAAATAGGAATATGTTTGCTTCATTGTTGAGTAAACCAGGAATACAATTCTCTTTCCATCTCCGGATATTCTGCTTGACGTAAGGTTTTACGACAGCCTGGCCCAGAATGGCAACTTCCAATAATTCTAAATCATTGATAAGTAAGTCTCATCAGCAAAAGGCTTATTCCAAAATAAACTAATTTTACGTACTTATTTTATCCTCATTTTTTCTAATATCGGAAATGAAAAACCTTCCGATGCCGTACTGCAGGGTAAGTGATTTACCACTAACGTAATCTTTTAGTTTGTCTAATATTTTAGACTTTTGTTTTATAGTCAAAGTAAGATGTTTACGTTTTGCCATTCTGCACTACACACAAAACTAAAACAAGTCCGGCCGTCAAATAATCAAAATATAAATGAGATAAATAATGCGTTTGCGTTCCGAGACACGTTCAGACAAGTTACAACCGATAGAACTGATGACCATGCTACGTAACGATCGCAAATCTGGATTAAGGAATCATGCATTCCGAATTACAAGGTACGTAATTTAACTTTGGTGTCAATCCGGATTACCAAAATATCCGGATTATCGAGTCTCTACTATATGTATTTTATCAGAATAATTAAAACATACATGAGTAGGTAAACCCCACCAGTTTTGTATAATACAAAGGTATTTTTAATAATATAAAATATTATTAAAAATCTGGTGTGAAGAACACAAATACAGTTCACTATTAATATTTTTTGTGAACGTGTCCGAATATATCCTATCCCCAGAGACGTAGATACGTATTTCACCTTTCTACAGGCTCATCGGTACGCCCCCGCTGGAGAAAGGATATTCCCAGACACATTCACAAAAGAGAACCACATCGCCCTATCACCGTAATTATCCAGACCGGGCGCAGAAGTAAATTCGGCGTTGCCTGTTGTCAGACAGCCGAAGTACGGTTAGCCGTAGTATGAGTGAAGACACAAACAAAATGCAGTTTTCTAGAGAGATTGGCTGTGCCACCTTTGGAAGGGCGTCGTTACTTCACATTGGTTATGTGGACGGGGCGAGGTACTTCGGCTGTCTGACAACAGGCAGCGCCGAATTTACTTCTGCGCCCGGTCTGGATAATTACGGTGATAGGGCGATGTGGTTCTTTTTTGTGAATGTGTCTGAAGATATCCTTTCTCCAGCAAGGGCATACCGATGAGCCTGTAGAAAGGTGAAATACGTATCTATGTCTCTGGGGATAGGATATATTCGGACACGTTCACAAAAAATATTAATAGTGAACCTGTATTTGTGTTCTTCACACCAGATTTTTAATAATATTTTATATTATTAAAAATACCTTTGTAAATATGTATTTTAGTAAGCGAAGTGTGATATCCCTTTTTAATATATTGTGAAAATTTGATTATTCGTATTTAATTTTTCTTTTAATGAATCGTCTACGGAAAGTCATGGAATTAATGGATTTGAGCATAACTAACTTTTATTTCTTCTCCGTCATAATTTCTTACATTTATTATAAAGAACATATATAAAGTAGATTTAAAGATTCACTGCTTGATTGAAAATAATTTATTATTTATAAATGATGAATATATTTTTCAACAAATTACACTAAATATTGTACTCCTAAAACAAAACTGCCTAAGATTAATATTTTCAAGTAGTTATTTTTTATGGAACAATTGCGTATTTAGACAGATCTGTAAATATTGATTTTTCTTTTTACTCAGCGTGAGTAAATAGGAGGCTACGAAGTCGAGAACGAATGATGTTTAAAGTTCCTCGAATGAATTCAATAATAGATTCCCGTTCATCCCACTTTTTTTCCTTACCCAACCGCCGGAATATCTTCTCTAATTCATACACCAATATTGACAAACGATAATGTTGTTTGAACTATTAAAAAATGTGTATTTTGAAGCAGAAATATGCCCATTATCGGAGTGTTCTCGGTGGAGACAAATGATCTTTTCTCAATTCACTGGTGTACAGTAATACTTTTCACTTTGATTTTTAAATTCCATTTAAAGAATGGCAATAAATAATGGTTACTTGAGGAACCTTCATTTATTTCTTTCAAGATATGCTCAGATACTGGGATGTATATTTGATCAATTAATTAATTTCATGGCATTCACAGCGTGGCACCTGGCTTTCTTGTACTAGCACGCTTTTTATGCATGTACATTTTCTTTTTTAATTTCAATCGATAATGATTTAATAATCCATCAAAATAAGAGGTAATACATCAAAGAAATCGGTTTCGATGGCGTATACTAAGTCTATACTTAAAAAAGCACTACGAATTTGTAGTCCTGCAATTATCAATGCTTTTTACTGCGCAATAAATAAGAAACATATTGATGTCTATTATTATAAAATAAACCAATTTTATAGATTAATTATCTGATTATTTCTTCTACATATTTGGCTTTAAAATAATAATAATATTTAATAATTTATTCAATCTTTGCAAGGATACGTACATACTCGTATATCCCTGATATTATATAAGTTATTACTAGAGAACGGACATTCTGACTGATGAAAATTTGATTTACACACATTATAAAATTTTAAATTTTTTACATTCACGTCAAAATCGAGTGTCTGAGTTTTCAAGGGCCGCAACCGTACATATTACACATAGGAGATTTTCTTTGTTTCGCGATTTTAATTGAATATTTATTTATTTAAAATACTTTAACTCTTAAGTACATGTTTCAGCACTTTTTTTCAAAGAGTTTTTTTATAAATATAAACATTCAATTACATATAATTATAATCAGTAACAGTATACTCATATTATATTTTGTATTGTCATATTTTATATGTCACGTTGTTATGGTTTTTATATAATCATTTAAAATGACATTATGATTGTTTTTAATAGAAATTCATGTTTCACATATTATTAATTCTTTAATATTTGCCTATAAAATTTGGATAAAAAATATGAGAACATCTTTCCACACAACATAAGGAACATACACACCAAATTTTATCGAAATCGATTATGTAGTTTGTGAGTCTATAGAGAACAAATGAAATGTTTTTGATTTTGTTTATGTATATATATATATATATATATATATATATATATATATATATATATATATATATATATATATATATAGAGAGAGATAATAATAATTTACCATATATATATATATATATATATATATATATGGTAAATTCAATTTGTTGGCGATTTAAGGTCTGGTTTTACTTCAAAATATATATATTTAAAACAATCCTACATGTTTCGGCAAATGATGCCTTTTTCAAGGAATATAAAATATAAATGACAGTATATTAATGTCATACATTTGTAGTTGCTATGGATAAAATTATTCAAAGATAGATTCCAATTGAATAATAATAATAATAATAATAATAATAAATTCTAAAATAGATAAACAACAAAAACAGGGAAACGCAAGACATCAATTATTATTATGTATGCGTCCGTGGAGCGTCTTAAGATGTAAAGCTGTCGGCATTCGCCTTAAACAAGAAGGAAAACCACGAAAACCTGCTCGCACAGCCAGACAGGAATCAAAACACGGAACTGTCAGCATGATAAGCATAAATAAAATGTATAGATATTTAAATAACTTAAGATATATAATTATGTAACAGCAACATATATTATGATAGTAAGTATGATATAGCTAAAACATATAAACTTAGTAATACTAATGAACATTTATTTTCAAAAGTTAAACCTAAAATAGAAAAAAATCGAGAAACACATGTCATCTATAAAATACCATGTCGCGATTGCGATAGTTACTACATAGGCCAAACTAAACAATATTTATACAAAAGAATACAAGCCCACAAATACTCTAAAACAGACAAAACTGCTTTATCTACACACAAACTACAACGCGATCACCATTTCGATTTTGAAAACACACAAATAATTGATAAAGAACAACACACAATGAAGAGGGAAATTAAAGAAATGATTAGTATTAAACAGGAAAAAAATTCAATTAACAACAGAAATGATATAAAAAATTTAAGCAGTATATACTGTAACTAAATAATATATGTTGGTGTTATATAATTATATATCTTAAGTTATTTAAATATCTATACATTTGCTTATCATGCTGACAGTTCCGTGTTTTGATTCCTGTCTGGCTGTCCGAGTAGGTTTTCTTAGATTTCCTTCTCGTTTAAGGCGAATGCCGACAGCTTAGCATCTTAAGTCGCTCCACGGGCGCATATATAATAATAACTCAAGTCTTGCGTTTCCCTGTTTTTGTTGTTTATCTATTTTAGAATACTAAAGCATGATTTATTATTATTCAATTGGAATGTATCTTTGAATAATTTTATCCATAGCAACCACAAATGTATGACATTAATATACTGTCATTTATATTTTATATTCCTTGAAAAAGGCATCTTTTGCCGAAACATGTAGAATTGTTTTGAAGTAAAACCAGACCTTAAATCGCCAAAAAATTGAATTTACCATAACATACAAAGGTCACGAAATAATTATCTATATATATATATATATATATATATATATATGTTTTCTTTTAGGTTTCCGCGGGTAGTAGTATGCGTCTTAACTGGATTCCGGGTTTTCTTCCGCGGTTCTACTGTTTGGTCTTTGTAAAGACCGATGCTGGTTTCTGGACGACGTTTCGGAAAAATCACATTTGCCATCTTCAGGTCTGCGATAACTGTCTGCTTCTTCTTCTGGTTACCCGTAAACAGTTTACGTGAAGATGGCAACAAATGTGATTTTGCCGAAACGTCGTTCAGAAACCAGCACCGGTCTTTACGAAGACCAAACAGTAGAAACGCGGAAGAAAACCAAGAATCCAGTTAAAACGCATATATATATATATATATACATATAAGTAAAAATTAATTAACGGGTGAGCGGGCTGTCAAGTAAAGAAAACATCATATTAATTTAATGTTTTAAATTTGATTAATTTTAACATGTTTGATGTCGTTGTTTGCTAAATTTTAACTCTCAATTGTAAGTATTTTGTTATTGTCATATTGTTTAATATATTGTGGTTTTATTAAACACGTAGACATTCCTGAGGAAGTAACAAATTCGTTATGAAATATAGAGTGAAATAAAGAATTTTTTTTTTTACTTGACAGACCGCTCACCCATTAATTAATTTTTACTTATACAGTACGGTCGATAATACTTAATAGTCTATATATATATATATATATATATATATATATATATATATATTGTAGTGGTTCAACCAGCACCCGCATTCCAGCTCTACAATAGGAAATACAGATTATCTACACATAGAAAAGCACCTGTATAAATATTAAATTGGTGGATGTAATTTGTTAAATTAGTATCGAAATGTAAATAAATTAATATGACGATAACTTTAAAATTTATAATTTACTTATTTTGTTTTTTAACTTACTTTTTATATTTAGATTTTTCAATTTCATAATTCAAATTATTCGCGCGAAATTACAGGTATTTAATTTATCTACATCAGATTTATATCGATGCTAGTTAACCACGCCCACTAATTTAAAATTATCATGAACCCCGCGAAAGCGATCTTAACGGTACAATTTATAACTAATTTTATATTGAAAACTACATTTTAGGTATTTGTAAATTATTTAACTAATTTTCCGATCATATAAAGACTAAAACATTATGCAAATTCATATTTTAATTGATGCAAGTAAAGCAAAAACTTCGAGGCTTTTGTCGATAATTTAAATAGGCTGTGGAATAAAAAAAGGCCAAAGAACGGAGTCTGATATAAAATTTTTACAACAAATGGCCGTATTTTATTAACTTCGTGAAATTTTAATTATTTAGAATATTATAAATAAAAATATCATACCAAATTTTCGATCAATCGATAAACAAATAATAGGCCCAACTTTTGATATATAAATTTGAAGAATACCACGACGTAAACAAGAATAATCGAGCGAAGCATCTTTTTGAAATTGGGATACCTTCGATCCGAGAACCCAAAGCCGTTGAACATATCCAACGCCGCCAGAAATATTGGAGCAAGCCGTACTCTACATCTATCCCGATCACAGTGTTTCCAGAACTACATCAGATCCTAGAACATCGGAAACAGGTTCACATCCTACGTTTATTCCACATATATTACCTAAAAGTCAACAATTGCTTAAATAAAAATCACTATAAACAACTTAATATTCATATTAAATTTCGGAATTATTACATTATTATAAAACATCAATTAAAACGTGCAATTTCAACATACATATTGCCTAAGATAAAACAATACTTACTTATATTATGTTTAATTTAAGAACCATTAAATATTTGTTCGTGTTCGTATTCGTATAACCTAACCTTATCACTTATGAACACATGTGCAACATATTATTTCCTTTTATTGTCACATAGCACGTAATATTCTTTTTATAATACAGTTTCCTTATTTCTTGAATTCAATTGTAGTTACAGTTTTCTTATTTATTTCAATAAATTTTAATTTATTTTATTAATTCAATCTTTTATTTGTGTTGTGTAATTGTTGAGTTTGAGCTTAATTAATACACTAATTACATTGTACCTACGGATAATACACCAAACCGACGAAGATCCTAGAGATTTTAATTAATTTATGTACTCAAGCTCTACCGCCGTTAGTTGGTTATTTTACGAGATCACAGATAGCGTTGAACAAACTAAGAATTATATAAACTTATGGCGCCCAATTTTTGAATTTTAAATCAAGATTAACTTTTATTAATTATTTTTCTAAGTTTATATTCTCATTATTCTTAGTTTTAAAAGCTGCAGCAGCGTGGTATATATCAATATATATATATATATATATATATATATATATATATATATATATATATATATATATATATATTATTAAGAGGTCAGCAGCTTGTTCACGAAGGCCGTCTTCTGACTATTCTTACATATGCAGTAAAGCTGGTATCGGATATGGTACATGCCAGCGAATTATAAAACATGGCATGATGCGTGCCATACATTGCATTGTCAATACGCCGTCTCATCGTTCGTTTTCCACATAAGCCTTTTGACGAAAACATTAATGACTACCGTTCTCCATCTTCCCTATTCGCCAAGTCTGAATCCTTGCTACTTTGGTCTCTTCCCGAAAATGCACCTGCAGTTGAACGACCGACGTTTTGATAGCATTAAATAAATTCAAGAGGAATCGCAAGCAGAACTCTACTCGTTCACAGAAAACGACTTCCTGAATATCGTCCAGAACTGGAAGAAACGCTGGGAACGGTTAATATCTGCTCAAAAAGACTACTTCGAAGATGATAGCAATAGCCAGGAACAAAAGTTAAGTTTCGAATTTTAATAACATCACTCTGGGAATATCTGGATTGTACCTCGTATATCAAAATAATGTATAATACAGCGTAAGCAAAGGGTGGGTGATAAAGAAAGTCCAAGGTCATTTTCTGCTTTCTGGTGAAATTTTACATAAGATGTGCGTTTTATCCATGTCACAAAAAAGTGATTTTTGTTTACAAGTGTAATTCTAGATAAATATATAAAAGTATTTAATAATAATCGTTGATTGCTATTTTAGATAATAGCATCGTTAATAATGAATAATTATTTTTTCGTCGTCAGGATATCTACTTGTATTTGACAATATATTTTTGTCTCATTATCAAGCATATTGATCGAGTAATTAATTTGTGATGTTTCATAACATATTACTTTCTTTCCTAGGAAATTCGATAACTGTAGATAATTGATTCTCCAAGTCAACGTCATAATTCATCAAATAAATTTATTTCGAAAGCATGTAAATATCCATTAAGTAAATGAAATAAAACTACTTCATCATATTTCGAAATTATCGAAAACAAAATTAATTTACTACTACTACTATTAATAAAAGACCCACTTCAGATAATTTTAATGAAGTCATTAACATCTGCCAGTTGCATTTCTCAAAAATAAGATATATATACAATATGTAAGGAGAATGACTGCCATCCTTTTCAAACTAGACAGAATGTATAGAAACGATTAAAATAGCTTAATAGAATATATGGCAAAAATCAGTAGTTTCCCCGTAAAAAATTAATAGTTTCGTTTTTTAAGGTGCTTTATCTCAAATAATAATGCACATTTTTGGCCTAGTTTTATGTGCAGTGTATGTAGGAATAGAATGCAAAAAAGAAACTTTAATGACAATTTCCTGTATAATTAGCCATTTCCGTGAAAAAAAATGGGAAAGATGTTCCATGTCGTCGTTCCGCGATTTGGCAACATCACCGATCCCGGCCTGTCAAACTTAAATCTTTATTGGGGGTTTGTTTATTTACTTTTATTCTGTTGAACTCATATGAAAAGAACTGTTCAGTGTGAAATTTACGATTCATAAGAACAGTCTATTGTTGCACGTTTTGTTTATTAATACTTTTTTGGAAAAACTGGATTCGTAGATGCAACGCTTGTCTTGAAAATATCGGCGGACATTTCCAACATTCGTTGTAAAAACCGTAAGTACCTAGTTAATACACGTTTTATTATTAGCTCGTTATTATTAGGTTAGATTATGTATTGCGATATTAAATAAACATTATTCCGAAATACAAACAATACTTATGCGGAAAAATTGCAGCGTTGCCACCTTTTCCTTACTTCGCGTTCAAAGTACTCAATACAGGTTCATTGTAGACGAAAAATTGATTTAGAAATTTAGTTTCATTTAATTTAATTAAATGTATATTTAAAAAATGGCAGCCATACTCCCTACACCATGTATAGTGTGTTGATTTCATAATGCATATTTGCTCTTGTATTCAAAAAAATCGCGTACACCATTTAAATTAAGTAAACATTTTTTTTAGTTTTTTTATCGTATAAAACTGGACTTTCTGTCGTTTAGACAAAAGTTATTATAAAAGTTATGTGTTTTTAGAATGTTCCTGCTCCATCTTCATTTAATACTTAAAATTGTGCTCTTATTGTAATGGAAATGAAGTGCAACATCTCTAATTGACCAAACTTCTTCAACTTTTTGGTATAATAAAATACTTTTCTTGTTCGGAAACTATTGGTATTTGCATTTTTGATTAACTTAATTGTAACGGGAGGACGTTCATAAACGTCAGAAAAATACAAAATTAAACGGGAAAAAAATAGATGTACGCGATTTTTTTTAATACAAGAGTCGAAAGAGCGTCAGAGGTCTATTATCATTTCTATGCTTACGAAAACGGATTCAAAATTGTCAATAATACTGAGTGGCATATAAATGGGTTTGTATATGTCAGAAAGTAAACGGTAGCTCCAAAATAGGTCTCTACTGTTGATAACAAAGAATTTATGAGACAGGCTAACATTCGAAGTCCGTCACATCCTATTCGCCAACAGGCTCAAAATCAAATACTCGCATAATACTACACAAAATGAAATGGTACGTGAGAAAATTTTCAAAAACGATCATATTTATCGTATTCAACACTTTGTGAACGTTTCCTATAGGTTAATGTCTTAGTGTGTATCTTGTGACGAAACTACTTTTTCTTAAGATAGAAATGTCAACAAATAGAATTTTCCCCATCGGATTCAACCCATACGAAATCCACAAAAAGGCCACTCCACTCACCTTAGCTATGGTTTATTTATTTCGTATGAGAAGCGAAATCCAAAATTAGATATTAGTGTATAAATCATCTTTATGGCAAAAAATGGTTACAAAAACAAATTTATACACTAATTTCTAAATTCTTCAAGTTCAGAGTTCAGTACTGCAGGAGTTGCCTTGCTCAGCTCGTGGATGCTACTTGGTGGAAACTTCTTCTAGGGCAGTCGTTTACCACGTGGGCCCTTGTTTGTTCCATATTTCCGCAGTCGCAGAGACTAGTACCTGCTAGTTTCCATTTATACAGCATTTAGTTACACCTTCCGCGGCCTCTACGCAACCTATTTAATTGAAACAATTGTCTGCGTGGGAGGGTTGCAACCGGCAGAGGTTCTGAAGGAGTAGAAATAAATCTCTGTTCCTCAATTCAGACTGTTGTTTGATTAGGACTATCTAGCAATTATTCACACTGGTGGGATGCTGAACTTATCATCATCATCATCATCTAGTTAAATCAGTTTCCTAGATTTCAGTCGGGTCCTGGGGAGACTCCCCAAATTACCCTGTAAGGGAAGATCAATATTGTTTGAAATCTTAGCCCCCCAACGGCATTCTGTGCGGCAGCGAGACGTCTGATATCCAGCGGAGCAATGTTAGAAAGAATCGGCAACCAGATATTAGGAATGGGTGTAACAGTACCGGTGACGATCTTCATTGTATCGTTAGGCTAAATATCTACTAGCTTGGTGTGGAAGCTTCGATATCAGACAGAAGCACAGTATGCAACAGGAGAGTAAGCCAATGAATTGTTGGCAAGTTTATGTAATATATTATTGCGGCTTTTCACTTTTTGACTACTTTAAACAGATGATGCTTGAATGTCAGAGACCGATCTGACGTTACGCCCAGATATTTAGGATGGACATTGTGGTTGATCCGACTTCCACCAAATTAAGTATTCAGCTCTCTGTTGGCTTTCTTATTACATAAATGAAAAGCACCTTATTCGAATTTTGAAGGATTTAACAGTATGGTGCCCTATATAAATAACCCCAATTATTATTATATTTATTCCTCATCTTCCTTTCTTTAATTTTCTCGCAATATTTTGAATTTGAGCAGTGGGAAGTATACATATTATTTGAATACTGCCTGCGGCTAAAAAAAATATTGGACTGCATTAAATTTTTTAAGTGCTATAGATAAGAATTGTTAAAATTTGGATCATCTTATAAATGGTGTCAAAAAAAGGATTAAATATGCTCTTTTGTCATCATTTATAAGATTTTTTTGGAACTTTTTTTTGGTCTGGAATCCACAACTTGTAGATGAAATTGAGTCTTATGAAGCAATATGTTAAAGCTCTAAATTTGCAAGGTAATTGCTTCCAGTACATATGTGAAAAGTTTCCACGGCCAAGTTACGAAAAAATTAAAGGTGGGGTATTTGATAGACATCAAATTAGAACTTTAATGAGAGGTCCAAATTTTGTCAACTCTATGAACGAAGCTGAAAAATAAGTCTAGACTTCATTCACGATGGTCGCGAACAATTTTCTTGGAAACAAAAAGCCTGCAATTATAAAGATCTAGCGCAATCAATGCTTAAAAAATTTCACTACCTAGGTTGTAACATGAGCATAAAACTTCATTTCCTTCATAGTCATCTTGACAGGTTTCCCGGAAAATTTAGGTGCTGTAAGCGATGAACAAAGCGAGAGATTTCAAGATTTAAAAATCATTGAAACTCAGTACCAAGGAAGATGGGATCCTCATATGATGGCCGACTACTGTTGGAGTGTTCAAAGGGACTGCCAAACCGAAATTCACAACAGAAAGTGCTACAAACGAAAATTTATTCCCTTATTGTTGTTTTTCCTTTTACAAATACTCTTGTAATTTTTTAATGATTATTGTGTTAATACTTGCACCATGCTTGTGACGAATATTGTATTGAAATATATAAATGAATTAATAAATTTTATACTTTCTTTATATCGTAACAGGTCTTATGTGAGTAACTACTTAGCCGCATTAGTGATTCTTCAAAGAGCATAGTACAGTATACAGTTTAGTTTTGACGTGCAACGGAAAAACTAATATGATTTTCGTATTCAGCACACCCGAATTAATAAAAAATTAGTTTCGCCTAGAAGTCAGCAAAAATCGTGTTGGCCAGTGTTATCAACTAAACATCTTTTATCCACCACTCTTATTTGCTTAAAGACTCACACACATGAAGTATATTAACTTTTTTTCTGACCCATCGAGGCATTTTGTAATAAACTAGTTCTAAATATAATTCATCTGAGAAATTAACTGTTCCTTAAAACAATGTTTCGTTATTGCATCAGTCCATGACTTAAATGCTTGTAAATGAGAGACCGATACCAAAGTTTTCTTATTTAATTTGTCAACAAAATATTCTTTATTTATTAATGTAAATATTAACAATTGAACAAATAGAATAAACAATGTTCCTTTTGGCGTAATTCGAAAAGTTTAGATTTCTTAGTGCATAAATATTGCATAAGTTTATTTTAGTGTTCTTTAATTTACTTTGGCGTTGAAGACAACACCATGAAGTAGTTAATACAGGGTGTTAGGGAATGCTTTAGCCAAAATTTACATATCGATTTATTTATAAAATACAAGCAAAAGAATTATATGCCATTTTTGTGAAATATGTAGCATTTTGGAGAAAAAGCATTGTTAAATTTGTTACTAATAAAGACAAACACAAACAATAAAATTACTTATAGACAAGTTTATTTGTTACAGATGCCTATGATATCTGTGACATTTTAAGCATGTCAATATGACGTTTAGTTAAGTTAACAAAAAAAAAAACGCAAAATTCATAAAATTAAAGGAAATGTTGGAAATGTCCACCATTTGCTTCAAGACAAGCTTCAGCACGCTTATTCAGTGACTGACTTACTCGAGTTAGTTCATTTTCGTTATTTCTTATAAATTCTACAGCCGCCATAACGCGATTTTCAAGATCTTCAACATTTTCTACAAGACTCTTGTAGACCAGTTATTTCATGTAACCCCAAAGATAGTAGTCGTAGCTGATAAAATCAAGTGATCGAGGTGGCCAGGCATGTGGTCCACCTCGTCCAATCCACCGTTCATAGTAAATTTCATTTAAAAGGTTTCTGACCTGTAGAGTAAAATGTGCAGGGGCCTCATCATGCATAAACCACATTATTCTACGTAATCCCAGAGGTAATTCTTCTAGTAATTCTGGTGATACTTCTTGTAAAAAATGTAAATACCTCTCTCCATTTCAACCATTTGGTAAAACATATCGGCCTATAGGTACGGGTACCAATTATTCCAGCCCACACATTGAAAATCGACGTTCAAAATTTTGTTCAATTATTGCATGAGGATTGATATCGGTCCAAACATACCTGTTGTGTAAATTATGAATTACACCTCTAGTAAAACAACATTCGTAAGTCATTAAGGTTTGTTCCGACAACAGAGTGTTTTCTGCAATTTTTAACAGCCAATTGCAAAATCGACGTCTAATGACAAAATCGTCTCTGTTCAAACTTTGAACTCTTCCGAAATGATAAGGATACCAAAGAGATTCTTTGAGAGTCCTCCACACTGTCCAATGACTAACTCCAACTTGGCGAGCTACCTCTCTAGTGCTGATTGAAGGATCTACTTCAACAATTTGAAGAACATTTTTCTCTACAGCCACCATTCCTTCATCACGCCCCCTTCCCACTTCTTGATTTTTTGGTACTGGCGAACCTGTTTCCCGAATCACCGCTATGAAACTAATTTTGTTAGGTATTCTACGATTAGGATACAGTTCTGTGTATTTTCTAACTGCGTCCCTGGCATTTTCACCACATTCACCATACATAAAGTGCATGTCAGCGTACCCTTGAGTAGAATATTGAACCATTTTAAATTGAGCAGAATTACTGTCAATTTTACATAATGTTTTACTTTTTTTTAAGTCGCTAAGTAGCATCTTAAGTATTTTAATCAACACGTCACTTGATAGAGAAAAGGAGATTATATTAGTATAGCAAGCGCCAATTAAGTTGGCGCGAGGAGGGGGTGCGCAGAAGCCGTTTTTAAAAACGTCCACTCCCGCTACTCAAGTAATTGTCAGAATACATTTGTCATTGACGTTTGATGGAACATAATGTCTTTGCTAGGGGATCATAAAGTGATACACGCTCAGAGGTTAGAATTATCTGACATTTGATGTAAAACCAAATACAAATCTCCCCACTACTTCTAATCTTGCGCGAACTTACCCCTCCTCGCGCCAACTTAATTGGCGTTTACTATAGTTGCCTAAATTTTTGGAGTTTATCTTGTGTATCGTATTTCTCGAAAACCATACGACTAGGAAAAAGTGATAATAAAATTTTTTGCAGAACTTTTTATGAAGAATCTATTCTTTAATTTTGGCTAAAGCATTCCCTTACATGGTGTATAATATTTACTTCTATGACGTGGCATAAATGTGTTAAAATGTTTAACAGTAAGGCGCAAGTCTAAGAACAAGCTTTTAATATATTCTAAAATTTATTATGGTAACTAGCTAGTTTTCAAAGAAACCTTCACAAAGACAGCTTTTTACGCGTTATTCAGTAGTACGTATAATCTTAGAATGAGTTGCTTTGCAATTTTGTATTGACAATGTTCGTACATCTTTTACATATTTCATTGTAAACACTTTTGTCGTTTGTGTTTTCTTAAATAATAAAGGTCCTCGCATAAAAATTATGCAAATAAGTTTTTGGGCCAACACAGAGCTATGCGCGCTTCCCTTATGAAAACTGCAAAAACCGTTCCCTTGACCGTAATTATTCGCTACACGTTTTCTTCGGAGCTCATAACCGAAAAGTTTAAACAGTCCTTGTACATTGTGTGTACAAGTATGTTTGCTAATGCAATTTTGTGTCTCCTTTCACCGTTGAAAGTGAAACAAAGAGGCAACTAACGTTATGTGTGTGTTTTAAGTGTGTTTTTCCCGGAAATCGCGTTTAAACTCGGAATTTATGTCGTGGAGTATTTTTCATGGTTTCTAGCGCGGCGCGGTCTGCTTGATATTACAAGACACGATGGGGTCTCTTAATGGCTTTAGCCTGTACTTCAAAAGGCTCCTGACGTGCGTGTTTACGAAGAGAAAGAGAGAGAGAGGGCCATTTTTGAGCTGACAAAGACCGAATGACGTGAATGCGTTCGGTGTTAACTTATCGTTTCCTGTCCCACTGATGCGTATAAATTGTTCGTGAAAAATGTTTGTTTCGGCCTGCGGTTGCCTCGCGCATGCATGGGGCGATAAAAGGAAAACTCGGGAATATGATGGATTTCATATAGGAGAAGACAGAAACAATGGTCGATTTACAAGCGGTCTCTCATAATAAATAGGTTTTGTTCAAAAAAGTTGAATGCGTTCGGTAACTTACGGAAATATTGAAATTGAAATTGAAATTGATGAATATAATGTGAATTTATTATGTCCTATTATAATTTTAATTATAATTGTTGTCAATATTTTTCTACTGATACTTATGTGATGTTGCAAACATTCCCGTCCTTAATGAAATAATAAAAATATATTTAGTGCGTAAAAGGCGAACCCAGTTACAGCAGTTTTTAATGCAAGCACTAGGAAGCCACACAAAATAACTATAATACGAGGGTTGTCTCATATATTTTGCATTTAGAGCTGGAGTAAAACAGTAGATAGCTTTTAAAGATTTTATTGTTTTTCGAAGTATTCTCCTCGAACCAACTTTGAAAGCAGTCACCTGTCACTTGTTTGTTGGTACGGTCGAAATTACGTTTTTGAAGGCATCGACTGCTCCTTTTGACGACTCAAATCTTTGATCACGCAATCCGTCCATGATTTTCGGAAAGGTAAAGAAATCGTAGGGACTGAGGACGGGATGGTCTAACAATTCGACGTTTTGTTGTGTGAAAAATTCAATTATCTTGCGACCTGTGTGCGAACATGCATTGTCTATTGTCTTGGTGGAGGATGATTCGTAGTTGTGGGTTTGTTTCTCGGAACTAAGCGATGGCTTGCGGCAAAGAAATGGTTGTATACTGATCGGCTGTAACAACTCCTTGATCTTGTGGAGAAATTGTTGCTGCATAGCTTGCTTTCGAAGACGAATGTCACGACACTTTGGAGACACTTTGGAGAGCTTTTGCGAGCTTTTATTCACCTTGGAACACCCAAACAGACGACTGGCGTTTATTATCTGGCTCGTATGAGCTCGTATGAATCCAAAATTCATCACCACTCACGATGTTGTGCACGATTTTAGAATTTCCTGCATTGAAGCGTTATAGAGTTTATTGACACCAATTTACCCTAGCTGTTTTCTGTTCTTCGGTCAACAGAGGCGGTATCCTAGAGAAACCCATTTTCCCTGCAAACAATTCTTCATGCAAAATTTTTTAAATTGAGGTCTTTGAAATCTTAAATGATGCTTCAATTTGGCGATATGTCACAAGTCGATCTTCGTTGATGAGCTTACGCACAGCATCAACATTTTCCTGAGTGCCGTTTTTTGGTGCACCTGCTCTTGAATCGTCACTAAGACTAATACGTCCATGTTTGAATTCTCCATACCAACGAAAAATTGTTGACTGATGTATAGCAAGCGCCAATTAAGTTGGCGCGAGAAGGAGGTGCGCAGAAGCCGTTTTTAAAAACGTCCACCCCCACTACTCAAGTAATTGTCAGAATAAATTTGTCATTGACGTTTGACGGAACATAATGTCTTTGCGAGGAGATCATAAAGTGATACACGCTCAGAGGTTAGAATTATCTGGCATTTGATGTAAAACCAAATACAAATCTCCCCACTACTTCTACTCCTGCGCGAACTTACCCCTCCTCGCGCCAACTTAATTGGCGTTTGCTATACTTCATTACCGAAAACAGAAACCAACTCGGCGAGGCATTCTTGTTGAAATAATTGTTTTCGGAAACTATAAAAAATTATTGCGTGAAAATTTTCACGGTTTAATTCCATTTTTCTACTAACTTGTCAACTTTGACAGTTCTATGTAGCTGCGAACACTATACGTATCGCACTGAAACTGAAAATGGAGATTAATTTTTAGTACTAACCAGGAAGTAAGATTAGGGAGGAGTGTGCACTCTATTTGAACGCGCATCGAAAAAACGGGTCTCAATTTCGCTGGCCGGTTACTACTTCTAAAAGTTGCCACTTACAGCGCTAGTGTTCCATTATCAGCTGCTTTTGTGCTTATTTACACTCGTGTTGTGGAGTTTCTGGTGAATTATTTAAAAGTACAATTTTTTTTTAACTTGATAGGTTTACCAGTTAAATATTTTTATTTTAGAATGAGTTGTTTTGTGCCTGGGTGTAGGTCAGGTTATGCAAGCGACCGGAAAGAACGAAAAAAAAATAACAAGTCGAACCCCAGTCTTTTTGGAGCACCAAATGATGTAAGCATTAAGTTTATTTTACTTCAGAAGGCTAATAAAATATTGGTTACGCTTTTATTTCTTACAAGGAATGCTTAAAGAGTGGCAAAATGCTATTCCCCGAGCAGATAAAACATTAACCAAAAAAAGTGTAGTATGCAAATTACATTTCACTAAAGAAGCAATCCAAAGAGAATATGTAACTTCTATGCCGGATGGAACTGTCTTTCATTTAAAAAAAGGCCGCCCGACTTTGAAATATTTCCAAATTGCCCGAAATATATATATTTAACCAAAATAGAAAAAAAACGCAAGGGACCACTTGAAAGAACTTTGCCAACGAAGCCACCAAAAAAGATTAAATGTTCCCACACAGATGGAACAAGTAATGAAAATGATGTTATAGGAGAACTAGATATGGGAGAGATACCGCAGATTAATGAGGTCGAGCAACCTAGTATTGATATCAATAAAAATATTTTTGATAATTTGAAAGCCAACATTCAT
The DNA here is from genome assembly GCA_935421215.2 of Melolontha melolontha. NCBI lineage: Eukaryota > Metazoa > Arthropoda > Insecta > Coleoptera > Scarabaeidae > Melolontha > Melolontha melolontha. Next base: position 96,364,092 of record OW285236.1, on the reverse strand, counting down.
TCTCTCTCATTACCATCTGAATATTGGTTCATAAATGTTGTTACCAACAACATTATATGTTCATGTTGGGAAGAAGACTTATCTTCAATTTCTAGAAAAATTATTATTAATGAGGAAATGCAGAGCAAGGTATAGGTATGCATTAACATATAAAAATTTAAGTCTACACAAGTTTTTTTTTAGATTTTTGCAGATGGAAAAGCAATCAATGTAAGCAAAAATAACAATTCTACTAATAACTGAAGTGTTGTTAATGTTATTAATTTTATTATTAGAGCTAAAGATTGCATTGGTTATGTGCTTCCAAAAGACAGTCATCAAAGAGGACTTTCTAAAACTGTTTGTGGAAAGTGCAAACAAATTTGCAAGAAAAATTATAAAGCCATTAAACTGCTTCAAGAACGTAAACTTCAAGAAAAGTACATTTGTTCAAAACGTAGTCGTAGAAATTATTTAAGAAAAAATCAAAGACTTAACAAAAGGGTAAAAAACACGATATGGGATATGGGAATTTTTATATAATTATATATTTATTTTAAAGGTTAACAGGTTAAAAGAACAAATGGAGAATTTAAGAAAAAATGTGCAGCATCTAAACAAGATGCAGTCAAAGAACTAATGGATAATTTACCAGATAATCAGAAATTAGAATCAGAATAGTTATTTCGGACATGACAAAAGAGAATATAAAATTAGTTACATGAGTGGATATGTGGCCCGAAAAACTCAGCGCTTTGCAGTATTTACAAACAATGAAAACCGTTCTAAAGTGTGCAGGAACTGTATTGAAACACTTCAACGGTTTCCTACTGATCAGATTCCTGGAAAGGATCAACTGATTGAGATAAAATCTAAAGGGTTTCTTATTCATCCTTCTTCTTCCATGTATACTCTCATTTCCACTCTTGAAGAAATTATTCTGAATACATTAGAAAGAAAAGCACTGAATTCAAACACTCTCTTTGATATTATGCAAACTGCTGAAAATGATCTAATGTCCTTACCTCTTGTTGGGTGTGAACATCATAAGCAACTACTTACGAGTCGTATAATTTCCTTTTATTTAACTGTAAGAATGTATTTTATATGTAAACAATCAAATAAGAATGACAAAGGGAAAGAGCGAACTAAAGAAAAAAGAAAAGCTTCCAAGTTATGAGTTTTTTTTTGTGTGTTAACTGAAACTATGTATAAAATATAAATATATATATATTTTTTTGTTTATAATAACGTAAAAGACAATTTATATTAATTATTATATTATAAAACTGTTCACAACGCTGAATTTTCCATATGACACCCTACAATTGACGACGATAATGGAACACTAACGCTGCAGGTGTCCAAAACGTGTACTACTAACTGACCAGCGGAAATTCGGCCCATTTCCGATACTAGGAGACGAGTCTCCTCTAATTTTACTTCCTGGTACTAACATTTAATTAGTGGCGCCCTCTACGTCCTAGTATGCAAAACATAAAAGCCATCCTTCGTAATATAATAAGGCTTAATATAATAAAACAACCTAAACTCAGAAGTATAAGTAAAAATTTGCAATGTGCAAAGAGTTGTCAAAACAAAAGAATTAAAAAAACATAAGATTCTGTACGTCTTCTTCTTCTTCTGAACCTTTGCATTGGGCACCAAATCCATTCACCTAAGTACAATGCTCCTTGTGCCATCTCCAATAGATCTCTCAGTTCCACTCTGTTATTCTTGTACCGTCTATGAAAACCATTATGCTTTTTAGGGAAAATTTGAGAACCCTCGTAGAATGCAATAAATCTTTATCGAAATGGTCTAAGTCCCTTCAGTTCCTTCCAAGTACATATTACATGAAGGCTAGTTTCTTCTGTTTTTCACATCTCCTACACCAGCACTCGCTAACCAAGTCCATGCTATCCAAGATGCTTTCTCAGAAGACAATGTCCTTTTATCAAGTCCTTGATGGTCTTAATAATTATTTTCTTCTTCTTTAAGTGCCGTCTCCGCTTCGAAGGTTGGCAATTATCATAGCAATTCTTACTTTTGAAACCGCAGCTCTAAACAGTTCATTATTATTACATCCAAACCAGTCCCTAAGGTTCTTCAGCCATGAATTCCGTCTTCTTCCTATAGATCTCTCGCCCGGGATTTTTCCCTGCATAATTATTTGTAGTATTTGATATTTTTCTCCCCTCATAACATGTCCCATGTACAGCAGTTTCCTTCTCTTAATTGTCGGAATCACTTCTCTCTCCTTATGCATACGTCTCATCACTTCTACGTTGGTTTTTCTCTCTACCCATGAGATCTTCAATATTCTCCGGTATACCCACATCTCAAATGCCTCCAGTCTCCTCATGTCGGTTACCTTCAGCGTCCAGGCCTCCATCCCATAGTATAGTATAGACAGCACATAGCATCTCATCAGTCGTATTTTTAAGTTAAGGTTTAAATCTCGGCAGCAGAAAAGCCTTTTCATCCTTGTAAAGGTGCTTCTCGCCTGTTCTATTCTGACTCGTATTTCTTGGGAGCTGTCATTGTTCTCATTAATGATCGTGCCCAGGTATTTGTATTGTCTTACTCTCTCAATAGGCTGGTTCTTCACATATAATTATTTAGTTGCTTTTAATTAGGTTTTCTGGAAACTTAGCATCCAGCTCTCCTGGTAGTGTCTCAGTATGAATCTGACCGTGGGCAGTTCATCGGCCATCTCATTGCCTTTAATCTCCCCATATCCTGGCACTCCATGTCAGTGACAGATTATTACCTTGTGTCAGTTTTTTGAGAACTTTCTTTTTACGACCTTGTAATTGCGTTCATAATGGCCTGACCATCAGTGATTATGTTGACTTTTCTATTTATACGAACGGGTCCTCGAATTTCCTCGGAGCAGGCTACAGATCTGCATTTTAGAGCACACTTCACAGATTCCTGCACTTGTAATATGATTGAATTACGATTTATCCGTGAAACAGGTACAAACGCTCCAATCGCTACAACGGTTTTTTGCTTGCTCCCTGGTCGTTATAAGATATACTCATCTTAACTGTAAACATAATCTCAGGTTTTGCGCATTGGTCGCTTCTACCTACAGACACGTGTTTCGATCTCCTCTTATTTCTTTTCAGTACACGTGAAGAAGCACGCCAATGCCATACGTTTCCGCTAAGTATAACACAATCTTGTACATCAAATGTCATGACAAAGCGACTCCGGATATCTAACGGCCAAGAGATGCTACCGGAAACAGTTTTCTTGAGGATTTAAGCTACTAATAGGAGGAAACTAAGCGTTTAATTGTGTAGTCCATTACTCGTGGCCTAGATGGCTCCAAGATACCATGTAAAAGACAGCAAATCGATCTTTAGTTAGCATCAAGTGTAAAATACAGTAACACAAATATGTTAAAAACATATCTCTATATGTATACATGAACATACACGTATCTGTATATAGAAGTAACCAATGCGTTAAATATGCGTTGTGTATGTCCATGTATACATTTACAAATACGTTTTTTAACATTTGTTGTATTTTACACTGAATGTTAGTTAAACATCGATATACTATAAGTAGTGGACTGTACAGTTAAATGCATAACTGCCCTCGTATTAGCTTACCTACTCAAGGAAACCGTTGCCGGTTTGCCTCTTTTGGCCGTCAGATATCTCGAAACGCTTTCTCATGAGATTTGAGATACAAGATTGTATTATACTTAGTGACAACGTATGATATTGGTGTACTCTAAATATTTTCTAACTAGGGTATTTTACTAAGCTATATGGAAAAAGTTCTATACTCTAATGTATTCAACAGCACTTATTTCAGCTAATCAACGTGGCTTTATTACTGGTATATATATACTAATACCAACACGGCTGAAATATCTCAATATATTTGCAAGCTTTTAGATCGAGCTGACTAATTAATCACCGAATTCTTTTGAGTAAACTCCGCTCGTATGGTCTCGCCTCCAGCTTCGATCAATCTTTAGTAATAGTACTTGAGACAAAGGAAATCCTATGTAACGTATCATGAATTTTCTTCTACCGACTTCATTCCTGCTTCTGGTGCCCCTCAAGGATTCAATCTGGGACCTTTTCTGTTTATCTTATTTCTTAATAATTAACTTCAACAAGTATATTGTTCGGTCCTGGAATACATAATATTAAAATATTCCTTGAATTTATTTTTCTAGAAATGCTGTTTATAAACGACAACAGTCTGTGTGTGATGGTGATGTGGTTAAAAAAATGGTAGTGGTAATGGTAATCAAACAATAGATAAAAGATTATTTAAGCAATTTTGAGTTACGTTTGATTTTAGCATTACTTCTAAAATGCATATCTCAATCGAACCATTTAGATTCCTTAGCTTCGTCATGGGGGTTCCTAAGTACCTCGATGACATTATAGAAATTTTATATTTTGCTTATGTCGTAAGTAAACTGGAATGGGCTACCTTAATGTGATATCCCTTTCATGCTTGTGATTTTCTCACTTAGGACCGTATTCATAGCATATTCCTTAAGTTCACCTTTTGCTATCCGAAGCATTCCTCAAGATGAATTGTTATCGCGGTAGCACATGTTATTCAGCAAAGCAGCAGTTATCCAGTAGGGCTTTTGGAACTATTTCTTGCCGTAACTCTGCACCATTTGTCACATTCAAAAATTGATGGACCGAATACATGCAGTTACCTTTTGGCCAAATCGGTTGTTTCTTGATGACGTCAAATGTTTCTGTCTTTCCTTGCTTCTGAATTTCGCTGCGTTCTTTTTGCTGTAGCACATGATGGGTGTGCTATAGCATCATCACTACTGTTCCAAGCAAAATCGTCATCGCTTTCTGATACAAATAACTCGACGGTTCCAGGAATGTTTTCAGGAATTTCTGTACAACCTAAATCGGCATTATCGTATTTTTCAGTATCTATTAGTATGTCCAGATTGGGTGATACGATTACGACATCAATTTTGCTATTGCTGCTTGTTATTTCAATAGAATCTGCGTCACTCTTGAGACTCTCAAGACGTTTCCAATTGTAAAAGCTTCGAGTAGAGATCGTATCAGGATCTAAAGCAAAAATATATACGAAATAGGTTACCTAATACATGTGCCCATTACACCCAAATGAGTACAATTCAGTATGCATGGCAATATTTCAACTAATAACTAATAACAATCCATGCAACTGTCTAATAATGTAATCGGAGCTATCAGTATATTGGTTGGCAAAACATGCATAAAATTATATCAATTTTCACAACTACACAAATAAATAAACAAAACACATACCGCCCAAGTTATCTGAAAAATAACGAACGTTTGTGACTCATATAAGAGTTACTAATGTAAAATAATTTTAACCTCTTATCAAACTAGAACGAAGATCAATACATCATTATGTTTTTACAATAAGAAATTACACATTGACTTCCTAGATGGCACGATGTATTAAAAATAAGGTGTACTTAAATGAGTACGACGGACAATAATGGGTTAACTGAACCATGATTGCTATATCTGTCTTTCTCGTTCATAGTTTACTCTGAAAGAAAACTTGTGGCTCAATCGCTATTACTATATATTAATTGCTTTAAAGAATGAAGCTAGTGTTAAATTTGAATATTTAACAATCCCACATACAAGTTTCTTCAAAATAGAATTGCTATTACTCTGGTGAAATTCCACAAATCTTTTAAAATGTCGAAACGAATTTAAATAATTTTATTTATCGTACTTCTTGTATATGGAAATTTGCACGAACACAAATATATTATCGAAGTGATTCATACATAATTCACTGAAAAGAATAAAACTAATTTGATTAAGCCTTCCCTTTACCTCATTAAAATTCATTATATACTATTTCTCGTAACTGACTCTTATTACCCACCATTATCTGAAATGAAGGAGATTCATTCGGTTTCGTTTCACGAGACGTCTGAATAGATTTTATAAAAGACTTGATATATAGGCAAGCAAATATTAATCGTTAACCCTGAATATACGTACATAAAAAGGACGAATATCAAACAAATCTCCTTAAGCTTTAAAAATGACAATGTCGCGTAGCAAATCTTTTGATTTAGTGGCTTTAAATTCAGCGTAAACATAATTACGTGTAATTTTTCTATAGAGTGAACCTGTCTGGCAAAATACGGTACATTCCTTCGCCCACTTGATGTAGTTTCTCTAGACGCATAATTTACAACTGCGATCACGTTTTCTATTAGCGAGAAGTATTAATAACGCTATTAGCGAAAAAAACATCCGTTTGAATCAGTTTTAAGGTAATTTATTTTGATATTTATGAATATCGTTGTTAAATTAATAAAAATTTCCCAAAACTTGCCACTACTTTATGTGTTTTTCAACGAAAGTATCTGACCGCGATTATATTTAATAGTCTGTACTTTCCATATGGATATTTAAACGGCTACTAAAACAAACAAATCAACTTCAATGATTACATAAGATATGTAAGTATAATTAGCATTTAAAATACCCGGTAAGAACTAAAAATAAAACAGGTAACAGTTTTTTATATTGGGTTGTTCTCTAAAAATTAATTAATTTTATAACAATCAAAACCCATGAACTAATCAAGAATATATACTCATCTGTTATTAATTATTTCCTCTCAAGGATCTGGCAATTTTTCAATTCTATGCCTGAAGATATGTAAAGTGAATAATAATAATAAATATTATTATTATTAATTAATTACACCCAACCGTAGCTGGTTTTTCAATAGGTAAATAACAATTTTGTATTTAAATAAAACAGAATAATTTATTCCAGGTGTAGTACAGATGCTAAATTTAAGTATGAATTCGATATCGCTCACACGAACCACCGCATGTTTGCAGTGATCGATCCTTTGGAGCCAATTTTCCACCACTTTTCTGCAAATGTCAATACAGTGTACACCAAATGGTGATACGTCGTAGATCTGAAGTTAAAAACTTGCGGATTTTGTTTAATGTGTCGCTTCAATTTACCGCCCATATCTTTTCTGTTTGTAACGCTGCTTCAAGGTCTTTGGGTTTCCTGATAAGTACCTGTCGCGACTTAAGTAATTCGTCGATTTTGAAGTGTCTGTTCTTTGCTTATGTGCGAAGTGTGTTGGAGTATGGTGCAGTTGTGTGGTGTCCATACTACGTCTACCAACAGATTGCTTTGGAGAGAATTCAGAAGCGTTTCCTTAAATAGCTCACCTCCAAACGGGATGGAATTTATCCAATGCGTGGAACGGACTATAACGCTTTGGTCAATTGATATGGTTTTCGTTCTCTAACTAGTAGAAGGGAAGAAGCAAGTGCCACCTTCCTTTTGAAACTGGTCACCAACTCATGAATGCATCTGGTGTGCTGTCTAAGGTTGATTTTCTTGTGCCGACTTACTGTACGCATTCGTGTGTCTCTGTTAAAGCTTTTTCATACCATAACTTTCAATTTTTATATAAGCAAATTTTGTATTAATTTTGAATTTCCTTTTGTTTTGTGTATGGCTAATTCTTCGTTTCTTTTTTATTTTTTAGTTTTTTAAATTTATATATATATATATATATATATATACTATTGTAGATAGCAACCGTTTATAATCATCGTTAATTATTATCCTGTAAATGGCTTAACGACTTAACGTGTTCCCATAAAAAGAAATCCAACGACTTTTGATCGCATGACCAGCTGTGTGGCATGTGACACCACCTAGTTGCAACCACATTTCACCGATGTCAAGTCCATCTAATTCTGGCCAAAAATAGTCCTCCAACATAGCACGATAGCAAACTCCATTAACCGTAACATGACGACCATTTTCAGCGATTAAAAAATACGGTCCAATGACACCTCTGGCACGAAATCCACACCACAGGCCACCTTTTGTGGATGCAATTGAGTCTCTTGAAGCACATGTGGATTTGTTGCTGTCCAAAGACGCATATTTTGCTTATTGGCAAAGCCATTAATCCAAAAATAGACTTCATCGCTGAAGATGATTTTTCGATGAAATTCAGGATTTGGTTCAAACTTTTGCAGAGCCCAATCGGAAAAGCTTCGGCGCTTCAAATGATCAAGAGGCTTCACTTCTTGAGTTAATTTGAACTGATTTTGTACTGAAGCACTTACGGCTGCGATGTTCGTTGTCTCACTATTACAGCAACATTCAATAGTGAATATGTTGACTTGAATTTATCCACTATAGCACGCACATCCTGTCAGTGGGACGATAATTACGACCGAAAATTGGAGTAAGCGCTCTTAAAGTTGCGACCACCGGCTCAGAATTTCGCTAGTAATTTTTGATCATTTCCGAACGTTGCTCATTCGTGAACTACACCATGGCAAAATTGTAAACATTGAATGACGTTTTGACATTGACAGATCATAAAAAAAAATAAGGGTGAGTTTGTATCTAACACACAATTGTTATATCAATATTAAAAAAACCCAATAGAAACCAAAACAGGTTACAACAACAAAATTTTAGTCCCTATAAAAATGTCTTCATAATATATATACTACACATTTGGAATATAGAGCTCCTTAGAATAATTCCTGTACGATGACGAAACGTATAAAATTTATCGACATATCTCGCGGCTATCCTCGTAACACGAAAACTAATGTTCGACAAAAGTTGCATACAGTCTATTTGGTTGTGAAAAAATTTGAATATAAATATTGCAAAATCCTTACATGTTTGCAGAGAATCCAACTAGTGCTCATGTAGTAGATTAGTATGACTTGTACTTTTCTCTGGATACGAACCGTAATGTAATGTACATAATTAATTCTACCCGAAAGATATGAGTCAATAAATGACATGAAATTGTCACTAAAACCGATTTCACTAGGAGTTATGGTCCATAGTATCAAAGGGCTTTCGATATATCTCTGTATAAATGACATCTGCTTGACTTAAATTGTCAATGGCAATGCATATATCATGATAGATATATGCTGAATAGGCCGATCTTCCTGGAACAAACCCATGCCATAAAGGTGAAAATTTCGATTTGAATTTGTTATATACTACATTATAGAGAATATGTTTGAAAACCTTATCAAAATTACAAAGTATTGATATATTAGCCTTTAATTATACACATCAATAATATCTCCTCTCTTAAATACCGGAGTAACTCTAGTTCGCTTTCAATATCATGAGAAGGTATTCTTTTGAATATGTAAATTAAATATAATATATCATTCTGCAATCCCTTATCACGAATGAAGGTACCTTGTCATCACCAGCTGTGCCTGTGTTGTTTCATTTTAACATACTGTTGATTACATCAGCCGGATATGTATCCCACATCAACAATGTCATAAGAAAACACTATATTGCTGTTCATTTTAATAAGGATAGAATTTGGTAGATAAGAACTACAGAATACCTTAGCATTAATTCTTGCATTATTGCAAGAATTAACTTTTATCAGGAACCTTATTTGGAGCTGGAAAGACTGGCCCTAAGTAAGATATTACTAGTAATTACATAGACATGCAATATACATATCTGTAACTGTACACATAGACAATTCATTTGTAACAAATGCGTAATACGTGCTTAACGTATTGATATACTTAAACCTTTTTTTAGTAATTACATAGTTTACTGTAAATTGTAATGATAGACATTAACACATTAACACACATAACGTTTCATAACTGATTGCTTGAAAAAAAGAATACAAGCTTAAATTTGTTACCTTAAAAATAAATATAAACTTTAAAAAACAATTATTAATATAATCAGTTATACACCAGAGCTGTTCTCTTTCCACTGACACTTCTTAGCAGGCCATTATATTTTGCTACAAATTTTGTTTATAGCAAGTTGTATCTAGTTATTTACAAGCTTAATGATAGTTATTTACAAGCTTAATGACAGTGACAGTTGAAAAATACGCTTAAATACTTTTAAACTTTAAATAACTAAATGATTGAGGAGATACGTGTTGAAACTTAATTACAATAATTAATAACATAATGTTTAATTTTCAAAGAGATATAATTTATAAGCTAGAAGGGCGCCAAATGCAACGGCAAAGTAAACAGCAAATAAGTTAATGAGGTGGTTGGATTGAAAAATAAAAAAATAATAATCAAAGTAATAAAAGTGGTATGCAAAAGAGCACACTGTATATGGAAATTTACTTATTAACTTCAACAGTAAAATTTTCGGAATATAAAAAATAAATTACCATAAAATTTATAAATAAAATATTCTACCTGTTCATGTTTTCCTGTGAACTGTGATTGAGTAACAGTGTCATTTATCATAAGGTCGATTTCTGAGATGCGTACCAAGCAACGATCCGTGATAGAATTTTTAACGCTGGAAGGCTACGCGCCTAACGGAATTTATAGGCGTTGGAATGATGTTTACGGTAACGATTGTATGGATGTGAAGAATGTTCGCCAGTGGGTTCGACGTGCAAAACTCGCTTTGTCATAGAGGCGAAATGAAGGTGTTTGACGGAAAGCACTCAAGTTGACTAGTATCAGTGCTGCATGGGAATAATCAAATGACAAGTGAATGCACCGATTCAAGGAAATTACTGGATTACGCAAAAATAAGTTGAACGGCAATTAGGCATTGGTCAAGGAAAGAGTCGAGTCCATTATTCGGACGTGGAATTACAGAAAAATTGGTGTCAGATGAATCATGCGACAATTAAAGGATGTTATGAAAGAACGAGGAAAATACTTTTGTTAAGAACATCTTAATCGTTTCAAGCTCAGTGGTCCAGATATGGAACCACCTTTTCACAAATTTCTTCCCCAGTGGTCTAGTAACCGAGCGTTGGAACCACCGGCGGCAGCCTGTTTCAATACATGTGTTCGACCTTGCACCGGTCGGCAGTTTCTTTTATTTATGCTATACTAAAGTTGCAGTGACTGCATCATTTCGTGTTTCTAAAAGGTGTAAGCAATGTTAACAGTTTGTGTAATAAATAAGTTTCTTGTACATACTTTGGGTGAGTCATATTGTTATTGTATTAAATATTGGTTTGTTCTTCTATTTGCGTTCATTCTACTAGACGCGGCCAATGAAACTTATTTCGCGCTTTTGATTTGCAGGTTCCAATCGGGACCACAAGATCAATAATGTATACCTCCTTTCTTTTTTCCAGATTTTCAACATGTATAAACGAATTAATCTAACTGATTTATCCAGCGAAGATCTGTATTCGTTGACAGAGGAAATTCCTTCCGACGTATCCGAAATTTCCGAAAGAGAAAATGAAAGTAACGAAATGGGAGTTTAATTGCCTCCGGACGTCAATATCAATTATTTATCTAATGGCCAAGATGATACGGTTGCAATAAACAATGTAGCCTCGAAGAGTGAAATGAATTTTATTACAACTTGCATGTTTTATTGCCACAAAAGTAAAATGGACCCATAATGCACAAAATGTTACAAATATTTTTGAGGAGAAAGTTGAACCAAATCACCCTGATGACCTAGAATATCTTATTAACTATTTTTTGCATTTATTCTCCGACACTCTATTGAATACCATAGCATTTCAAACAAACTTATACGCGACGCGAAAGTACTGAAATATTAGGTATCGACCAAAAACATTGGAAAATTCAAGTACTTTCTCGGCATCAATCTCCTCATGAAAATAAAAAGATTGCCAAATTACAGAGACTTTTGGTCATCTCGATTGGAACTATGAGACCATTTTATATCATCTTGTATGACACGTGATCGTTTTGGATGGCTCCTCACTCATCTGCATCTAAATTACAACATCATACAACCGAAAGATGGCGACCCCAACTATGATAAATTATATAAGGTGCGACCATTGATGGATCAATTGTCAGCTACATTTAAAAATACCTACTTTCCAACTAAAGAACAATCCATAGACGGATCGATGATTCGGTACAAATGTCGAAGCAGTTTATGCCAATATATGCCGATTAAGTCCATAAAAGGAGGATACAAACATGGGTCCGCTCAAATTGAATATCATACGTGGTAGAATTTCAAATATACAGTGGCAAAGTGAAAGACGTAACAGAAAAGAATCTTGGAGCAAGGATAATAAAAGATCTCACAAGAGAACTAGTTGAGAAACATTATTACGTCTGCTTTAATAATTTTTTTAATAGTGTGGAATTGAAACGAAATCTGTTGAAGACGGATTATATGCATGCGAGACGGCACGGAAAGACTTGAAGATTTCAAAGCAAACAGAAAAATGAAGACGAGTGATTCAGAATGTAGAATAAGTGAAGGCAGTATTTTTGCTTTGCAATTGATAGATAAAAAGCCGATATTGTTCCTCAGTAACTTTCATCACCCTGAATATGAAGAGACCGTACACAAAAAACAAAAAGATGGTACTTTGGAAGAAGTAAAGTGCAAAACATTGGTCAGGGATTATAATCATCATATGGGGTATGTGGATAAATCGGATATGTTAAAATCTTGTTGTGAATTAGATCGTAAATTACGGAAATGGTAGCTCATATTTCTTTTGGCATTTTGTGGATTTAACACTTATCTTTAAAAGGCTTATCTTTTGAAGAGCCCAAAATTGCAGTGGAAACTGGAGTTATAGGAACGATTCCTACAATGCCGCAAATGGGAAGGCGATGTGCTGAAAACACAACATCAAAATTAAAAAAAAAAACAAATACCTTTGGAAAGGAGAATGGATAGAGCTCACATGCTGGTACATGGCACAAAAGACAGGTGCGCAAACTGCAGCACAAAGGCGCGACAAAGACGTTCAAAATGGCAATGTACTAATTGTAAAGTGAGGTTATGCCTATCAGATAAAAATAATTGTTTCATTAAATACTGTGAGAAATAATGTCATTGTCTTTGTTGACCTGTAACTGCCTAGTGGTTACAAAGGGAACCACCATTTTTGGTTTATTTAAAATAAAATCATTTTGGTTTCTCTTTATTTTTGTCATTTATAACTGTTTTTCTATTAAAACCCAAAAAGAAAATCAATTTTCGAAAAAATTAAAAGTTCGCCCTAAAAGGGTTTCAGTATCTGTGAAGGAGATGAAATTTTCATGACAACAATCAGTGGAATGTCGCCGTCGTGATTCTCCACGTGCACAAAAATTAAAAAGATTTCCATCAGCGCAGACAGTTATGATCAGCATTTTCTGCAAAGGAACGAATTCTTTCTTGCACCAAGGCAATGCCAGATTGCATTGCAGCAACGAAACGATGAAGACCGCGACAGTTGTTTCGCATGGTTCGTACAGTCCCGATTTGGCTCCATCAGATTTCTGATTGTTCCCAAAGTTGAAGCAGGTATTGAAAGGTCAACATTTTTCATCAGACGCTGAAATTCGGGCTGCTGTTCGCGATTGGATGAAAAGTAAACAAGAAAGTTTTTTTTATAGACGGAATAAAGAAATGAACTCAACGTTTGGAGAAATGTGTTCCACTAAATGGCGATTATGTGGAAAAATAATAACATACATTGGTAGTACAGTAAATCTACTACATTTTGAGAATGGTTTCATTACATTGTCTTTTCTTATTCTTATTTTATAGAGTTGTAGACCTTATATATCAATCCGCCCTCGTATGTACTAATGCATCGGAAAATAAAATTAAACTATTTATTTAGTGTTCATCTCACGATATTCAAGTAAATGTTCTATTTGAAATTATTTATGTGTGTGTGTGTGTGTATGTGTGTGTAGAATTGCATTCCACAAGAGCAATAAATTATTCTGATATATTTGCCCAGATGGAGAAAGAATATTCGTTACAGAAAAAATTTATAATCAGTCGCCAACACAGTGATTTGATCAAATATTTAAACAAGATTTTATGAGACACGTTTTCGTTTGATTTATTTTTATGTCCCTGCTCTTCGTGTAGTTTTCGTTTTATTATGTGCTTCATAATAAGGTTTCGTATCAGACCAGGAATATGAATTGCGTAATGTTAACGAAACACATAAAGTTAAAAGTTCAATGTTTTTTATACAATACAAATATTGCCATATTGTGTAGCAAAGAGAATAGTATAAATGAAGGATGTATTACTTGAGAATTAATTTAATTGTGAAATTAATTATAGGAAACACAAGTAATTATAGTTTTCATATACGCATAAGGTATGCAGTAGAAAAAGAGCTATTTGTTATTTATCAAATAAGGACTTACATTTCTTAAGTTTCTTAAGGTAAGTGTAACTATGTTATGTGAGTCCCTGCCAACAACCATACAGGTAAACGAGAAACAAACCTAACGGAATACGAATGTAATCTAAGTTATATTAGTTTCTTTTTGCTAGTAATGTATTATAGTTTATTTTTTTTTAATCATTGTGTATGTCGTATACCGTGTGTCCCAATTTCGATGCTCACCATTGGTATCTCGGTTATTAGAAGATATAGAACAACGGTTAAATGGGGAATGTTTTGCAGAATTCAATACTCGCGGCAAATCTCATTTCAAATTTGATCTAACTTTTTAAATTTTTAAAATATTTTGAAAAATCAAAAATTTGCCGAATTCGTTATTCCTCAATAACTCGATAACGCTTAGTGTGACCACTTTTAAAGTTTTACATTGTTCAGACAATTTTTTAAAACAAATTATTTGATACAAACAGAAACCCCCGATTGTCATTTGTTTTTAAGTTATTACCACTATCTTTTGTTTTACATATAGCGGCCATATTGGATTTTGGGTTTGTTAGGTAGTCCTCAAAATGTGCTTTTCAACGATGTATAACATGCCTGAAAAATTTTTATTTATAAGGAAAATATTAATAAAAACGTAAATTAATCTTTAATATGAAATTAGTAGGCTGAAAAATTAAACACCAATGTCAAATGAAAGTGAAAAGATATTCTAAGTATAGCGAACGCCAATTAAGTTGGCGCGAGGAGGGGTAAGTTCGCGCAGGATTAAAAGTAGTGGGGAGATTTGTATTTGGTTTTACATCAAATGTCAGATAATTCTAATCTCTGAGCGTGTATCACTAGCAAAGACATTATGTTCCGTCAAACGTCAATGACAAATGTATTCTGACAATGAAACAAAACGATAACCTGTCAATGTACAATTAGTGCTGCAGAGATAAGTTAATTAAAACTACTTGTAGTTAGTGATAAGTAATTATTGTCAAGTATTAAGATTTATAAGTATTGATAATGGCACATACATATTCAAACGAAGAAAAAGTTGATATGTTGGAAGTGTATTTCAAAGCAAATAGAAACACTAAAAATGCGTGCACGAGTTATGCAGAGCGTTTTCCAGAAAGACAACAGCCACACAGGACAATTTTTAGAAGACTAGTTAGCAAATTAAAAAACTTTGGAAGCTTCGAACAAAAACGAGCTAACTATGAAGTTAATGATGCTGATACACGTCTAAATAATATTTTGCAGAACGTTAGGAACAATCCCAGCACATCAGTTCGTCGTGTGACACGAGAAACAGGGATTTCAAAATCTACTGTTCACAGAACCTTGACGAAAAACAAGTATCACCCTTACAAACCAACAATTGTACAAGGTTTAAGTGATAATGACAATCTCCGACGATTACAGTTTAGCAGGTGGTACCTTCAAAAATGTGAATATGACGCTAATTTTCCTAGGAAAATACTATGGACAGATGAAACACGATTTACCAATTGTGGAGTGTTCAATAGGAATAACTATCATCATTGGTCTACTGAAAATCCACATTTGGTAAATCAAAGAAGATTTCAAGTTCGATTTGGTTTTAATGTCTGGTGCTGTTTAATTGGTATGACATTTTGTTTACATTTTTTTTGTTTTTTAAACTCTTTTTTTCGTTTTAGATAATCAGTTAATAGGTCCTTTCATCTTTGATTACAATTTAACTGGTAACAGATATTTGGAGCTACTAACAAACGAGATAATGCCTGCTTTGAGGCAAATTATTAATCCCGAGAACATGCAAAACATCTGGTTCCAGCAAGATGGTTGCCCGGCCCATAACACTCGTAACGTGAGAGAAAACTTTAATGAGAGAGTGATTTCAAATAATGGACCCGTGCAATGGCCTGCGAGATCACCCGACCTTACCCCGCTTGACTTTTATTTATGGGGTACCATTAAAAACGAAGTATTTGATTTTGAACCGCCAGAAACTCGGGAAATTTTAGAACAAAGAGTACTAGATGTGCTACGATCAGTAAACGGAAACACGCTACGTAGAGTTTGTAACTCTACTCGAACAAGGTGTCAAAATTGTGTGGAACAGAATGGTCGTCATATTGAACAATTTCTTTAAGTGAATGTGAACTTTAAGTTCTGTATCTTTACTTTTTATTTCTATAATTTTTTTATCGTTTCGTTTGTTTATAGTATTACTTAGAATATCTTTTCACTTTCATTTGACATTGGTGTTTAATTTTTCAGCCTACTAATTTCATATTAAAGATTAATTTACGTTTTTATTAATATTTTCCTTATAAATAAAAATTTTTCAGGCATGTTATACATCGTTGAAAAGCACATTTTGAGGACTACCTAACAAACTCAAAATCCAAAATAGCCGCCATATGAAAAACAAAAGATAATGGTAATAACTTAAAAACAAATGACAATCGGGGGTTTCTTTTTGTATCAAATAATTTGTTTTAAAAAAAGTGTCTGAACAATGTAAAACTTTAAAAGAGGTCATACTTAGCGTTATCGAGTTATTGAGGAATAACGAAATCGGCAAATTTTTGATTTTTCAAATATTTTAAAAATTTAAAAAGTTAGGTCAAATTTGAAATGAGATTTGCCGCGAGTATTGAATTCTGCAAAACATTCCCCATTTAACCGTTGTTCTATATCTTCTAATAACCGAGATACCAATGGTGAGCATCGAAATTGGGACACACGGTATATATATACACACACAATGAAAGCGAAATTGATTGAGGGCATTTGGCATACTTACGTTTAATTATAAAGAAAATTCAACCTTAAATAATAAATCGGTTTATATTTAAATGTAAACAAGCCTTAAAATACAGTTCCTTACATTGGGTGAGTGGGCCACTATTCGAACACAGAATTGCAGACTTTCTATACTATTTCTAACTTATCTAGATTCAAATTCTTACGCGTGCTGGTTTGTAAGTGTATACAATTATTAAGTTTTTAATAAGAGAAAATAAACAAATTTTAATAAATTTAGTATGTAAGAACGTTAATGATTAAGAATTCAGTTTTGAAGCGAAATGGCCTTTTCGTGCAAGCGTTTGGAGTACCTTTGTAGGGCAGGTGAAAATGGTTGTCTGGAATAGGAGTTCTTGATAGATTTCGTCTCTGAAGCGGTACATTCAGGAAAAACGGGTTTACAGGTCCAGAAGGCTACGTCGGCATCAGGAAATGGAAAATTTATATTTTCTGAAGATTCAGGAACGTTTTGAAGTTCGAGTATGTTTCAAAATATTACTTAGTTTTATTGATTAGTTTTATCACTGGCTTTGGGTTTGTAGCACTTATATTTCTTCTAATGTGAATTTTTGGAAGGGGGCACAAAAATTATAAATTATACCGCTGTCTGCAAGAAGCCCCCAACCCTTAATTATTTTTGGTATTTCATGGCCTTATACATATTTACATTTCTAAATTAATATTATTTATGCTTATAAGTTTCTTAAATGATTCTTATTAATTAATATTCTGTATTACGAAATATTAATTAATACAAATCATTAGCAGTAATTAGAACTATAACAATATATATATATATATATATATATATATATATATATATATATATATATATATATATATAAGTGTTTAGATAATTTCTTAGCCGTTCATTAAATATATCAGTTGATAAATTCTTATTCAATATATATTGCAGTAGGGAAAAGTTGACCCTGAAACAAACATCAAAAAGAGTAAATAGGTAACAAATAGTATCCAACAAGAAAACAACAATAGAACATAAGAGAATGCAATGTATCGGAATTGTAAAACCCTAATTAGTTTTTTAATTGTGATACATACCGAGATTAATTGTATTCTAATTTATATATTTATTTTATTTTGTCATTACTGAATTCATTACATTTAATTATTGCGTTAAGTCAAGAATTATAAAGCTAATTACTAATTAAAAATTAATGTTCAAAGATTTCGTATGCAACTGTATAACGACTTTTAAATGACACTTGTTAATTGACAATTACAAATAACACCGAACCAGTGTCTGGTACATATTAAAAATTATGTGAATTAAAATAGTATTTATTATTCAAATACGAACACAAAGGATATGGTAATTTGAAGTAAATTAAGAAAAAATATTCACCATAGAATATATTAGAATATATAGAATAATATTAAAAAAATGATAAAAAAAATTAATTTTTAAGAAATTTCTACCGTTGCCATGGAGAGAGAAAAAAGTTGTTTAAGAGAGGTATTTTTCACTGCGGTCACAAAAAGCACACATTTTCCAAATTAGCAATTTAAAATTTATAAAAACCAGTAAAATAACAAAATAAATTCTAAAACCAGTAAATATTTAAAGAAAAAGTACATAACCTGCATTTAAACAAGTATATGATCCAGAAAAGTATTCAATTATTATTATTAGATAATATCGGGTATTGTCCATATAGAATCCCATATTGGTAACCATTATAAAGCTGAAAGAAATATTAAAGTTTTGGGAAGATAATAACATCAGAAGGTGTTGTAACAAATAAATTTGGTATATTTTACCTGCTATATTTATCCTGGAAGCCACGAGAGGAAAATACTCCAATTCCTGATCTTAAACTATTGTTCCTGCTTATTTTGCCTATCAAATAACCATAGGCTGCGATACCAGAGAAATATACCGGAAAAACAGACCTAAAAAACTAACAAATCAGTCAGGTATTCTATTGAGGTTATAAACCGCTTAAATATTATCATTTAATGTAATTTAAAATATGCTGTTTGTACAAGAATAATATTAAAAACTTACAGTCATATAATTGTATTTAAAGTCAAAATACTGTGTTATATCATTTCATTAACTCTAGTTGAATTTACAAAGAATTTAGTATCAATTGACGAATTAGCAAATATATAGATAAATACAATACTATATGCAACTCGATATACAATAAGATTAAGATGAACCGTAAATAATACATGTGATTTGATCTAAAAGCAATTACACTCTTATATCTGTAGGGTCGCATCACTATTTGTTACTTGTATGTATATTTAAAAGAAAATACATTTTATTTTTCAATTAAATTTATTTATTAGAACAAAGTTTTTTATTTCATGTACCTATATTAGGTAAATTATTCTGTGCGTTTTGGAACTTACTATAACCAGAGATTAAGAGGTCTATTGTTCAATTTATTTACTTAAGCTATACCGGTGCAACATTTAATGTAAGTATAATATTTACTTAACAGCTATATCATTTCGTAGAGCACTACGTTTTCATCACATTATATCCTTTTGTACAGAGAGACCCGCATTATATCAATATATATATATATATATATGTATATATATATATATATATATATATATATATATATATGTGTGTGTGTGTGTGTGTGTGTGTCCTTTAAATAAATGGAAAAGGTATGAAAAATCGAAAGATGTAATTATACAGAATAGGAATTCAAAATATTGTGAGTCAATTACGACGCGAACCCTAAAATTAAAACCTCCTTAAAATTCTGATATGTACCGCCAATGAATTCAAAAGTTTTTATGCACCTCTATTGAAGTTACACACCGTATGTTTACATATTGCTATGGATTTTTCCCCATAAATAGTAAAAATTTATTTAAAAATGAATGTAATATTATTTTGGATATCTGTGTATATCCGTAGGTATTCATGTATATTTCATGTCATGCGCCGTGTGGTGCACGCCAATATGTTAGATGCGTAAGCGAGGTCAGACAGAAGTTAACAGTTGACAAGAACGTACACGTTTTTTAAAAAAGATTTATAATTATCTTTTTAAAGTAATTTCGGGTTTGATTTTGATTGTAATTGGTGTTGTAAATTTCAATTACCGATATTTCTACGAGTTTTAAAGCTCGTAATTTTGAGTATTTATAGCTTTCTTGTCTACGTGTCTCCCATTATATTTTTTATGTAAGTAAAAATATATATATATATATTTAAAGATAAAATTATTATTATATGTATGTAAAAGAGTTGAATATTGTATTAATTTTGTCGTATTGAGATTTAGTCTTAGTTATTTGATCTAGATAACAAAGAAGATTTTTAACATTTCTAAGTAAAAAAAAACATTTTTTCTTGGACATGTAAGTGCGCATGTTTTTTTAGAGTTTTGTTCGAGCTGTCAAGTTAGTGTATTTATATTGTTCTCTGGGGAGCAATTAGAAATATTCTTTGTGATTTAGTTTACTTTTAATTTGTTCGATTTTCATAAAGGTTTTTGAACGCATGCTGCGGTCATTTCCGTGCGTTATTTTTACCTTTTAAAATATTGTTAAATGATGAAATATTAATCTTTATACTCTATAAAGATTATTTTTTTTCTTTTTTTTTAATTTTTGTATTAAATTTTCATCCACCTGATGAAGCTATTGTATGGCGAAACAATATTGTAGTGGTATTTACAATAAAAGAATTTTTGAAACTAGAAGTTTAATTACTTATTTCTTAGCATTAAATTTTCATTTAAATTTTATATTGTGATTATTATTGAATTGACCTTTCAACAGTTTCATAAGTAACTTAAATATATAATTATAACATTTGTCAATACTCTTTTATTGGCGCCTTATAAATTTGTAGAAGAGACAACCACGACTGAATATCCTAGCTGGATAGATTTGTCGTGAATGGTGGTAGAACAAATATCAAAACCACAGTTCATAGCAATATGTAACAGCTATGGCTGTTATAAAAGGTATAATATCCTGTATGCTAAGGTCCATACCTCTTACAAAATTAGCTTTTTATACATTCAAGTATATATGTAAATAAAAATTTGTTTGATTTATTTACAACCCCATTTTAAAAATCATATTAAAATTTCATGTTTGTTACGAGAATGTTTTTGTTAAAGAAATTTAAATATTAATGTAGGATTCAGAATTCCCATTGTATTCAAACGCGAAAATGTTTATATTTATAAAAGCGAGTTTTGAGACATTAAAGGTTTGTTATGACTTATGATAAGGGTTCGATAATCTAAGTTCACTGTTTATTTACATAAATTTATACATGTAAATTCTTAAAGTAGATTAAATAGAAAGAATATGCAATATGTATGTTTTACGTGCATTTAAGTTAGAATCTATTGCCTTTAATGGAAAAAACGATCGACAACAGAACGAACTTAAAGTGAGATATACAATATCGCTTTGTTATTGTGGGTCACCTTTAAGAATTAGTCTCCGATAGTATTTATGATATATTCAGTAGCGTAACACAATTTTTTGAAATATCTTAATCAGTTTTTTTCTCATTTAGGAGAGACAATTTCGGGAAAATATTTTGAATATATATTCTATATAATTTAGTCTTTCTATTTTTCATACTTTGTCTTTTTATTTTAAAGTCAGCCGGTATAAGCACAACAGGCTTACTTGCTATATCACTATTTGGATAATGCTAGATGTCTTTGTCTTTCTGGTGTATTCCTCGCCTATATATTCCTTCATAAATCTTTACTTTAAATCTTTACTTTAAAGTTTTCTTCTTTTTTTTTCATAAGTTCTTTATTGTTAAACTACACAAAGTTGTGGAAAATATATCAGCTTTATATTATATTTTCTTAAGAATAATTAAAAAAAGAACAAATATTATTAATGCAAAGAATGCAAAATGCAAAAACAAAGTCAAAATCCGATTTAACACTCAAACAAAATAATTAATTTGTAGGGCAATTAAAATTAAAGTAGAATGACACAGTGACACACATTAAGTAACAAAAAAATACATTCTATATGCCTATGAATAGAAAAAAACATTTTATATAATATTTATAAATAAAGGAGTATTTCGTAAACCAACTGAAAAAAGGAAATGTTTATCATAAAGTTCATTGGTAGTCACTGAAGCATAAGTAAGGGTGCCTTAATCAAAGTATTAGTTCTAGCGCTAGGCACAGAAAATATGGGAACGTATCTCGACGATAAACGCGCCACATGAAAACTAATACGAGACAACAAACAGAGCGAATCTATTACATAGAAGAGATAAAATGAAATGATAATAAAATAATCCGAAATACGATATTGAGAATGTAAAATTGATAGGCACTATGCCGAAAAAACAAATGCGTAAATTGCTACACAGAAAAGCTATTACTTTGTTTTTTATCACTTTATTATAAGGAAATTTCTTTTGAGGATGACATATTTTTAATATCGAAACTGCAGTAATGTTATCTGTTATAATAAAGTGATAAAGACGAAGTAATAGTTGCAAATGAATCGATTTTATTCCAAAAGCTGGGTTAATCACAAATTTCCTTCAATTAAGATTGTTTTTGTAAATAAATAATTAAAATATCGAAACTTATCAGCATTTATAGTTGCAAAGGATAAGTTACTAATACATTTCTAAACTATACTGCCAAATTTTGAGCGATAAGTAAAATCCAAGCGATTTTGAAATTTTTAACTGAGTATCCATAGCCGTGCGAGGGATATTTGAAATGTTTCCGGTCTTACAAACATAAAATTATTGTAGAAAAAAATTTCTTTCGCCGTCCGATAAATGGCCTCGACATGTTTCTGTGTATTCCAGTTTAAGGGTAATTTAAATAAGTGTAATACAGCAGAAACCGCAATCAAACATATTTGAAGCGGGGTGTATTTTAAATGCACCCTTTATGACACCTATCGATAGAACAAATTTAACCCTACGTTGCGCAATTTTTTCTATTACTTAGAAAAAAATATTTTGTTACAGCAAATATTCTTTAGAAGTCTAGAAAAATATTTAAAAAATTCCAAATCATATATTTTTCTCAAAAATAAAAAAAATATAGTTGTCTTAAATTTAAGACAAAGCGGTTTATTAATACATTGTTACATATTTTAAGATATTAGGTTTTTAGTTAGTATGAAATTGCACAAAACAGTTGTTGTTCTTATTTAAACATAAGTACACTCCACATTTGTTGCACTTTATTTGAGAACAATATTTACACGTAGGAAATTTGCATCGTTGCCTTTCTTTAGTATAAATAGGCCAATGGGATTGGCCATCCGTCCTTATGTCCCTTGGTGGAATGTAGGAAGTTGTTGCGAAGCGTTTCCTTTTCTCGGTAATTTTCGTTTCTACATCTGAGGGTCCCTTTCTTTGATAGGCGCTCATTACCAACCTTTCAAAGATAGTCGGCAACTTCTGCCCTAAATTCTGCTAATTTTAGAATTTTATTTTCGTTCCTTTGAGCTGCGACTCTCTTGTAGAGCAGCCAAGCATTTACCAAAGTAAGGTCTACTAAATGATAAAATACTCTCATGTACCATTTTTTACTACGCATAATAATCTTGTAGCGACCAATAAGGCTATCAAGAAGGTCTACGCCACCCATGTGCCTGTTATACTCTAAAACTAGATTAGGGCTTGGACATCCACAGTTTTCTCTTCTTTTTTGTCGAAACGTTTAACTGTTTTCTTTGGAAGTTCTCCCATAAAGGTGGACAGCAAGAAAACATTCTTATTATCCTTCCATGCCACAGATGTTACATAGACGCCATCAAAACTGCAAACATACTCGAAAACATTCTTATTATCCTTCCATGCCACAGATGTTACATAGACGCCATCAAAACTGCAAACATACTCGTAAGAAGTACCCCGGTCTTTCTTTTCCATTACATCATCGGTAAGCAATTTGCAATTAGGAAGGCGATTTTTCCTTACTGTTCCCAATGCAAATATACCATTGTTTGCCAAAAATGACATAAGTGGTAGAGAAGTAAAATACTTGTCAAAGTAGACCACATGATTTAGATTATGTGGAGCAACTCTGCACAAACGTACGACAGTATTTGAAGCTGCTCCCAAATCTGGTTCATCCGGTAATCTGAACTTTGCTTGATTTTCACAACCGGTGTACATTTCAAAATTATAGGCAAACCCACTAGCTCCACAGAGAATGAACAGTTTATAGCCCCATTTATGAGGCTTTGCAGGCATGTACTGCTTCAAGTGGTGCCTGGCCTTGGTTGCCCACAGCTGCTCGTCGACTGATAATTTTTGCTCTAATGGTACACTCTGGAATTTTGAGCAAAGGGCAGTTATAACTGGTCTCAACTTATGGAGCCTATCATGATTTTCATTATCATTGGGTAACATGTACAAATTGTCATTAAAATGAAGCACTTTTCGAATAGATTCAAAGTGTTTTTGGCTCATTGTTTCATTTATCCTTGAAAATCCCAATCGACTACTCCAAAAAGACCTTACATTAGGCATATGTACGATGGACATATATATACATATGCCTAAATACTTTTGCAACCCTGATATTGTGAGATTTGTTGTCTTATTTGGATCCTTTTGAATCATGTAGATATTCGATTCGTCACCTATTTTTTGTAGTGATTTAACATGAAAAAAATATTTAAAAAACGCAAATGGGGTAGCTAAATCCACGAAACTAGCACCAAGAATCTCACTTCCTTTGAAAGTTGTAGCATCTTCATCCAAAACCAATTTTTTTTTTCTCCACGTAATTTGGGATAGTCTTTTCTTAGTATTATTGTCTGCATCTGATTGAATATTGCTGGGTCCGGCTTTGTTATGAATCTCAGATTCAGTATTATTTATTTCAGTATTTTTCTCAATGTCATTATTTTTCGCGGTCTCTCCGTTAGTGTCTGTTAGTTCATTTTCCAGTATAAATCCGTCATCTTCAAACTCAATTGCAAGATCTTGTATATCACGTTCTTCTAAAGCGTTGTCTATGAGGCAGTTTTCATCGTTATCAGCATCAGAATCATCAAATTCATCTTCACTTTCGAAAAACTGGGCCGCAAGTTCTTCTAATTGGGCCTTTGTAAGATACTTCTTCCTCCAAACCATACCAAAGATACCACTTTTCTTAAAATGCAACAGTATGGGTAAAATTTAAAATCCATGAGCTGCAACATATTGTGAATTAAATCAAACACGTTGTATCATACCTCGGTAACTGCAGGGTATTCTACTCCCAGCTGAGCTGAGGCAATACAGGAGCGCGATTGCAAGATTTATAAAACCTGAACAAGGACTTCAAAGTTATTTATATGTATGTTTTTGATATACACAAAATTTATATGTTTATATCTATTTTTAAATAAATAAATAATCAGCAATAGTATTTATTATGTTCAGTATCCGTGTGTGTATATAACGGGGTATGAATAATAAATGTATTAAATTTGATATATTGTGACTTATTTCTTGCCTTTTTACATTGGATGCTAGGCCTAGTTGCAAAGTACCCGAAATTTAACCCTGAGAGCAATACATACTATAAGAGTTTAACAATATATATCACGTTTTGATATAATTAGAGCCCATTTAAAATCAAACTGAACAGCAATATGTACAATAAATATAGGAAATAAAAGGCGAGTTAGACTCTGTATACGATGAAGCCTCCCCTTCATTTATAACGATAAAACATTGGGCGGCCGAGTTCAAACGTGGTCGTACGAACATTTTAGACGGGCGCCCGAAAACTGCTACGACTGACAAAATGATCGATTTAGTGCATCAAACTGTGATGGAAGATCATCCATTAACTGTTTTGGATATAGCTAAAGCTATATCCATAACAGGCAAGAGAGGGTCTGAGAGGGTGAACAAGATTTTACATCAAGATTCAGAAATGAGAAAACTATCTGCCCGATGGGTCCCGCATTTGTTGACGATCAACCAAAAGCGAATACGGACGGACATGCCGGGTGATTGTCTTAGCTTGTATCAAAAAATCCGGCGGAATTTTAGTGGCGATTGTTAACTGTCGACGAAAGTTGGGTACACCACCATACGCCTAAGACCAAACAGCAGTTGGTGCAGTGAATTACGGTGGGAGAATTAACTCCGAAGAAGGCAAAGGTCGTTCTGTTTGCAGGGAAAGTGATGGCGACAGTTTTTTGGAATAGCCGAGGAATAATTCTTGTCGACTACGTTGCAAACAGACACGGTATCACGATGATAGGCTGCATTGCTTATAAATTTAAGGCCAAAATTATGAAGAAACGTCTACATTTGGCAAAAAGGAAAATACTGTTTCACCAGGATAACGCTAGGATTCACACGTGTATAAAATTGAACTAATTGAAGTTTGAATTTCTCCCGCATCCACCCTGTTCGCCAGACCCAGCTTCCAGCGACTGCTTCCCGTTCCCTAATTTGAAAAAAATATGGGTCGTTGAAGACGCTGTAAATCAATATTTTTCAGGTTTGGACAATCAATTTTTTTTCTGTCGGTTTGAAGGGGTGAGAAAAATGTTGGGCCAAATGTATGCGTTTCACGGAGATGACGTCGAAAAATTAATTTGGTTTTACTTCGAAATATGTGCTTTTGTTAAAAACGCCGGAAACATTTCGAATATGCCTCGTATATATGTATAATTTCATGATTTAATTTGCTTTAATAGACCACTTATTACTTATAAACCCCGCATCAACTGATTAGCCTCACAAAAAGATACAATTTACACAATTATATTAGGAGTAAAAACAGCTATAGTATTTTTATCGTTATATTGCTCGAAACTATAATTAAATTAAAGTATTAAATATAATTTTAAACATTACAATTAAACAAGTTGGCATAGCTGTCGCGATATCTGAATAGTCTCACACGAAAACAGAGGACATCTCAAGTTGCGTATATGGAAATAGTACTACAAAATTGAAAACTGTAGAACTAACGAATTAACATAACAATATTAATAATGGGTGTAACTTCCCCCTTGCGAATAACGTCAAATATTCGATTTGGTAACGAATTGAACAAAGTGTTTAAATATTCTTGGGTATGACGTTCTAAGCAGCCTCTATTGCATTGCTTAGTTGTACAGTGTTATGATGCTGTTGACCATCACCATATAATTGTCTCGTAGGCCATTCCCAGACATTTTCAATAATATTTAAATTGAGTGATACACTAGGCCATTCTAGGACTTCTATATTTTTGTCCTCAAACTAGGTACTTATAATCTGTGCAGTGTGAATCGCAGCGTGATCATGTTGAAAAATCCATGGTGAACCTCCCATGATCCTGTTTATTTTGTGTTTTACTCTTATTAATAGGTCTCTGTACGTTCGGGCATTTTGAATACACGATTTAAAATTTCTAGATGCACCACACCGTTATAAGAAATAGAACCCCATACCGTTACCTCAGCTTATCTGTTACGATATCGAGCCGCAAACTTTTCTTAATAATACAAATATCCGTTTGGACCATTCAAACAGAATCGTTTTTCGTCCGTGAAAATAACTGTTCGCCACTGATCAATCCAACCAATATAGTTTCTCGCAACGTTTAGTTTATTTCCTTTATGTCTTTGCCTTAAAATCGACTGTTTCTGTAATTTCCGCCGTTTTCCTTAACACTCCACACTCTTTAGCTATTCTTTATCCGGTCCTCAAACTCCCTATAAATTACATGACTTGCTTGATTTTACTGGCAGTACGACAGAAATTAGAAGGCTTCACGTAGAATATTTCTTCTTTCCTTCTCGGTAGTTGCAGTTTGAATGCCGTCTCTGTAATTTTTTCCATAGTTTTCCATATTTCGTACAAAATTATTTACAACTGGCGAACTTCTATTGATTCTACCAGCAATTTTTCAATTGGAGTAACCTTCTTCGCGCAATACTTTAATTTTACTTATTTCTTCCGTACTCAACCTTCTATCGCGTCCCGTCGTATTTCACTGATTTCCAAAATTAATATAACTTGACTATTTATTATTGTTTTTAACACAATTTATTTAAAAATAAAGTTTTTCGTGATGAGGCTAATTCGCTGCCGCGATTTAGCCGCTTGTAACAGTCATGTAACTGTAAAACTTGTATACTGCATCAAAAATGACAAATACAAATACAGCCTGGTCAAAAAGTTTGGAACCAAGCTTATAACCCCATTATTTTACATTTTTAGGAAAAACGCTCGGACAGGTAAATTTTCTTTTTTAAATCGCCATCTTTTGACATACAATTTTTTTCTATGACGTCATTGGTTTTCGAGTGATGACGTTATCAACACTTTCTTTAAATGGCAACCATATTATTTTTTCTCGTTTCTGGTAGATCTTTATATCCACCAAATAGTGATATAAAACAATTGGTATGTTGCATCACAATTTTTTTGGAAAAAAATGATATAAATTTAGAAAAAAAATGCGAAAATTTTATTTTTGTACAAAATTAAAATTAAATTAAAAAAAATACATCTGCACTTAAATTTATTGTAACAGTTAACGTAAATTTTCAAAATGGACCCCATCAACCAACTGACACTGTCCTAGCCGTGTGTAAATGCTTTGCGATCAATAGTAATCTGCGTTATTCGCTCCAGGTCAAAAGAAATTCGTCTTCCCAATCGGCCAATTACTTATTAAAAAATCTTATTTAACATTAAATAGTTTCACAAAAAAGGGCCAAAGAAGTTTAATTTATTTAAAAAATTGACATGATGTGGCAGACCATTTCTTAATTAAAATTATCGCCCAAAAATTGAAGATTTCAAAAAATAATTAAGCTTACAAAATTTACTGAAATATGCAAGTAAGTTTTTGTCACACTTCTGTCTTGTGTGCGGACTTAAATATTCTTCTTGAACGAACCGGAACGTCAAATGCACATGTACTCATGTTACTATGCAAAAAATTTACAAAAACAAAAACACGCACTTTTTTGCAAGATATTTCTTTATGACATTCTTGCTTCTTTTTATACAATTTATGTACAAAAATTTTAGTTTGAAATTGTTTCTATGGCGACAACATTGTTGAATTATTTACTTCTATTTTTGACGTTAGATTTTTGAGATATTGCTTAAAAATTGTTCGTTTTCGCTAATACAAAAAATGGCACATTTATCTGAGCGAGAAAGAATCGAAATTTTAATTATGGTTGGGTGTGGGGACAGACAAAAAACGCATGCAGAAGCATGCGAATTGTTTAACCATGAACACCCTGATAGACCTCCAATTACCAGGTCTACGGTGACAAAACTAGTTTGAAAGTTTACACCGAAACTGGATCCGTAAAAGATCGACCACGGCAAGGTAGACCTCAAGTAGGAGAAGATGTGAAATTAAATGTGCTTCTAGAAGCAGAAGAAAGGCATCATGTTTCCACCAGACAACTTGCGTCAGCCAATCAGGTGGGTCACTAATTTGTCGTCAACTTATTTAAAAAGGAACACTATCGTCCTTACAAAGTTCAACTTGTACAGGAATTACATGAGGCTGACGAAGATCGTCGACTGCAGTTCTGTGAAGACGTAATGTTACGTTGTGACCAAAATCCAAATTTCTTGGAAAACATCGTCTTCTCAGATGAAGCTACGTTCTGCCTAAATGGATCTGTTCACCGCCATAATTGCAGATATTGGTCGCAGAACAATCCGCATTGGACTCAAGCGTGTCATACTCAGCGCAGAGGAAAAGTTAACGTATGGGTTGGAATGATTGGACGACGCATTTTAGGACCATATTTTTTTGAAGGAAATTTGACTGCTGTGCAATATTCAGAATTTTTAAGATTTGAACTGGTTCCAGCGCTCGCTGTTATTTTCCCAAATCACGAGGATGGTGATGTACCCCATCCAAATATTTGGTTTCAACAAGATGGGGCGCCTCCCCATTATGGTGTAGAGGTTCGCCCCTATCTTGACGAAATATTTCCCAATAAATGGATTGGACGGAGAGGCGCCATAGAATGGCCAGCTCGTTCTCCTGACCTGACTCCGTTAGAATTTTTTTGTGAGGTTATTTGAAATCGAAAGTGTATTTTAACAAACCGAACAATTTAGAAGATTTAAAAGAACGAATTCGCGTAGAACTTACACAAATATCCCCAGACATAATAGAGGCGAGTATACGAAGTGTTTACACTCCGCTGGGACAGTGTCAGTTGGTTTGTGGGTCCATTTTGAAAATTTACGTTAACTGTTACAATAAATTTAAGTTCAGATGTATTTTATTTTAATTTAATTTTAATTTTGTACAAAAATAAAATTTTCGCAATTTTTTCTAAATTTATATCATTTTTTCAAAAAAATTGTGATGCAACATACCAATTGCTTTATATCACTATTTGGTGGATATAAAGATCTACCAAAAACGAGAAAAAAATAATATGGTTGCCATTTAAAGAAAGTGTTGATAACGTCATCACTCGAAAACCAATGACGTCATAGAAAAAAATTGTATGTCAAAAGATGGCGTTTTAAAAAAGAAAATTTACCTGTCTGAGCGTTTTTCCTAAAAATGTAAAATAATGGGGTTATAAGCTTGGTTCCAAACTTTATGACCACACTGTATATGCACATGGTATCTAAGCCTTCTTTGTTATATAAAACAACTATACTTGTCTTTATACCTAAAATAATTCTGTAAATTGTATTTTTGTTAAGACTAAATCAGTTTTCGCAGAATGTATATGAAATCTTTTAGGCAGGCCGAATATAATTAGCAAAATAAGTGAGTGTACAATGATATTTAAATATCAGTTAGAAATCATATATCACGCAAGGTTCTATCTACACTTTAACAAATAACGCGAAATAAAAATGTTCTAATAAGACTTTTTTAATATTATGAGGCTTTGTAGCAGTCAGATAATTTTAAGTTTCTCTAGTTTAAATATTTAAGAACTAAAATGAGGTAGTATTGTTAGGAATACGTAGGATGTCATGGAAACTCGAAAATATTAATTATATAAAATTTATATGCACGAAACTTCTTTTTACGATCCACTGAATTTATTTTAATAAATATGATTGGGCGGAAGAAAATACTGTGACTAGCTGACTTTTCAATTAATTTTAAAACTGAGAAACGAAGGCAGAACTTGTAAATTTATTCAGGACGTTTTAAGCCACTCGGCAAAAATGATTTATGTATTGCAGTGGCGAGAAATTAAAAAAAACACGATGTCTAAAGAAAAATACTATAACTTTGGGCAATAATATGACTCTGCCAAAGTGAATCTAGTTATAACAAATCGATGGGAGAATAAAAAATTGAATTTAAATTAAATATTAACGTCCATTAAATAACTTTTTT
This sequence comes from Melolontha melolontha, assembly GCA_935421215.2. Classification (NCBI taxonomy): domain Eukaryota; kingdom Metazoa; phylum Arthropoda; class Insecta; order Coleoptera; family Scarabaeidae; genus Melolontha; species Melolontha melolontha. The sequence goes on along the minus strand of OW285236.1, from coordinate 96,332,851 downwards.
AAAAGTCAATTAAATATTAATGTTGGAACAATTCCACTATAACTAATATACAAGAATTTAACAGAATACTTGAAACATATACGAATGGGTAAAACCCCACCAGTTTTGCATAATACAAAAGTAATTTTAATAATATAATATATTATTAAAAATCTGGTGTGAATAACACAAATACAAGTTCAATATTAATATTTTTTTGTAAACGTGTTCGAACACGTATTTCATCTTTCCACAGATTCATCAGTACGTCCCTGCTGGAGAAAGGATATTAGAAAGGTATTATACAAGAATTTGACAATTATACAGTTTAATTTTCTTTGAAGATTACCAAAACATCATTAAAAAGGATATTACATTAGAATTACTTAAAATAAATTTATAATGTAACATAGGTACCTTAAATACTTGCTGCGCTGCAAAAACAATAATTTGGATAATTCTAAATACATACCGGATAGCCCGTGCCTCACTTAAGATAAGTGTCAGTCACTCTGAAGGAGAGATACTTCATGAACCTCTTCTAGATTCTGTCAATGGAAATTTGTTAATCGGTGTAATAAGGAAACCACACTAAAACTTGCATCGTACCAAGGCATAACATAAATTCTTAATTGAAGCAATGTTGTTGAGGTTTCCACATGACCTAACAAGAGGTTACGATGATTTTAAAGCTGAAGCACAAATTCACGAAACATATTAAGAAAATGTAAGTTGCGGGTCAAAAAGTATGTCCAAATCATGTCCCTCAGATTTTCTAGACACTAACTCTGATTTGGCAGAATAATCAAATATTTTAAGGACAGTATATCGAATATAAGAAACAACACGACACTTTAAAATATTCAATAAAATTTTGTTATGGATACATTACATTCTTCAATTATAGAAAGATTAATTTGCAATTTGTTACAATCGGAGTGTGTAAGGATAATGTTATAGATTTAAAGATCGTCAGCATACCCAAGAAATTCACAATTTAATTTATCTAAAAGATCATTAAGAAAGATGTTGAAAAAGCAAGGACTCAAGATTTAAATTCTGATATATACATGAAGTTAATGGAAAAATTAGATTAGATGAAAATCCATTGTAACACACATAGCCAGAGCGGTTCACAAAGTATGATGATAGCCTAACTAGCGCAGAGCAAAAATTAAAGCAATCCAACTTTCCAAGAAGGATACTGTGGCCTACGGAACCGAAGGCTTTAAAGAAGTCTGTATATATGTCGTCAATTTGTTAACGATTAGTAATAGCTGAAAAAAGAAATTGACTAATGCTCACAAAATTTGTGGTCGTCGATTGTTCAGATATGAATCCATGTTGGTGCCAGGATAATAATTTTGTTAAATTTTTCTGTAAATTTTATAGAACAGAATTTGCTCAAGTATTTTAGCCAAGATGGGTAATACACTTATTGGCTTATAATTAACAATCTTAGATCCGTCGCCTTTCTAGAACGCAGGTATAATTTTACACACCTTCCAGATGCTGGGCAATACAGATTTAATTATAATTACGATGAACCTAGATTCCCATTGAAAGTGCATGGCAGTCGTTAAAAAGCCTCCATCTTCAATTTTCTGTTGAAAAGCCTAAGTAGAATTATGGTGTTGGAGGCATCTAGTTCCATCGCTGATGGGAGTAGGTGCCCTCTAATGCTTATCAAAAATACTCTCACTACTCATGTTACTTAAGAAATTTGTTGAACCTTACATTCTTACTTCAGAGAAGGATTCTATTTATCAATTTGAAACAATTCGTCTTCACATTGCAAGAGTTTCTAATTTTCTCAAAATTTCCTTGACGAGACCCATGTCAATGTTTTGCCATGGCCTCCCAAATCTACGCCATTTCTCCAAAAGGACAATTATAGGACATTATCGATAGAAGGGTAAACAATTATTGGCACGCCCTTCCTCTCCAATATCAAGTACATTTAGCCTGCTATAGAGTACCACGAGGACACATGACCATTTATTGGAATCTTTGCGAAAATGCGTCAAGGAGTGTGTAAATAACCAGGAAAGACCAAGACATTATTAATAAAAGACTTTTTATGCTATGTTAGTTGCCTATGTGCAGAGAACGGACTCGAGCGATTGATGATTCATAACCCATGGACACCTGCCTTGTATTCGCACTAGGTTTGTTTGTGTAAGCGATCCGTGAGTTTCGAACAATTTGATACGTATGGGCACTGCAGAAGTGACACATACCTACATATGCAGTTAATATGTATCTGTCAATGTACAACAGAGCGAATGTAAGAAACGGTTCGGTAACCGGCAGAAACTACTACTGAAACAAAAGAAATGCTCACAAGCGAATTGCGTATCGAACTTTGAATAAAAATAATTTACAAAGAACAAAACTCAAAACTATGTATTTTTAGTGAAACATTGAAAGTGTAAAACATTATTATGAACAACTAAAATTTGTTCAAGGTGTTCTTGTGTTAAATTAGTTCTTTTAGATGTTAAAACGCCTTTAAAAATAGAAAATATCCCTTTCACATCACAAATGGCAATGGGAGTGTGATTAAAATGTTGCAAAAAGTGCACCATACTTCTAATGTATAGATTTGTCAATCGGATCTGTGCAGAATTGATATAAGATATTAAAATCTAGATTTCTGCTAAATATGGCATCAACTTTTTGTCTCGACTTTGAGAAATATATTTTTAAATTATTAAACTAACTTATCAACATTTGGAAAATGACCTCTGATGTATTCACATACTCTGTGTAGTGCATGTACTGCATAGGCGACGTGTAGCATATATATTGGGATAAGATTTCTTTAATAACTTTCCTGTTTTTAACATATAAGCTGCCGCATCAGTCAAAAATAATAGCATCTTGTCTTTATAGTTGTTATCCGATGACAGAATATTATGAATACATTAATCAATTACTTCTGCAACTGTTTCACCATTTACGACTGGAATATTTTAGTTGCCATTAAGTGTGGTTAGTATGAAGTTGTCGGATGAAGAATACCAACAACTACATTTAACACATATCGTCCCATTACATCCGTTGTTTTCGTCTGGACTTAGCGAAAGATAATGGCCGGATAGCTTGATTCGTATTTTTTAAATGGGTCTCAAATAACATTTTGGTAAGTGATATTTATGTAAAGTAGATTCATTTGGTATATGACGATCAGAATATTCTGTAAGAAAACTGAAAGAAATGGACTAAAAATGAGAAACGAAAACTACTCCAAAAATAAGGTAGTGAATTAAATTTAATATTTATACAAAAATATAGGATAAATGTACAATATAACAATATAAACCGGATTTTTTAAAATACTAAAATTTGTAACCAAATAACACTGAAAGGAACGAAACCAGAAACACGCAACTGTAAAATAGAATTTATGAATGAATAGACACAATAACGACGGAAATAACAACATCTGCTCGACGAATGCAATCGAGGAAGCATGTTATAACATGCATACTATACATGATACCGCCACAACGTTTTATCTGGGCAATACTAAATAAACCACCAAAATATATAATACTCCTTAAGTGTTCAATTTCTATCACATTATTTATATCAGTAATAAAACGGTAACATAAAAGACAATTGCACAGACGAATTATTTTTTCGATAATCACCAGCCACAAACTGAAAGGAATAAATGGAAATATAATTACAATCAGAAAACATTACGTATAAATATAACTAACACAAGCAAATTGCACAAACATTGAAAAGAAACAACGAAACGCAAACCAGATCGCCGTACTAATCAACTAATTGTAGGCAATTACAAGCAGAATACATCCTGTCAAATGCAGACGAATTGATTGTATAAGTATCCGACAGAAATGAAACCATTATACCCTAACACTTTAAAGTGCGCCGATAGGAGAAGTGAAGGGAAATCGAAACGCTTTAGGGATCCCTCACGTCAATTAGTTTAACGATATTCTAACACACCTATTTAATTTTACAAGATGTTATGTAAAAAGTGCTATAAATTCAAATTGCTGACACTGTAATTTTTCTAATGCAACGCATAAATGGAATTTCATGAATACATTCTCCCAGAAAATGAAATAACTTTAATTTAATTTGTTATTATTGTTATTAGTACAGTAGATTCTTACCATATTCATCAACGTAATTTAATGATTCTGCAGACGTCTAGGATATCCGGAGTATTATAGAGACCTAGAATTTGTACGAGAATTTAATTATTTTAAAGATTTATAATTTTAAAATGTTTGTAGAAAACAACATAAATAATGAATAAAATAGTATATATCAGGTTACTGCATATGATAAGTAGGATTTCTTGATTTTGTTTGAGTAAATTTAAAACTATTTAATTTTCAGAAAATATATAATTACATTGGTCTACAATTTTAACTGTTTTTCATCATCGAATAAAATATACCGGGTGTATTTTTTAACTTGAAACTTTCAAATATCTCCAAAAATATGCAGCTTGCGAAAAAATGTCCGGACCTAAAATTTAGTAATTCAATGGGAAAAATACATTAATGCTATATCTGTGAAATCTTAAATACTCGTATATTTTATTACAGAATCAAATTGTACTAGAAAAAGTACGTAGGATTTATCTGAAACATTTTTTCAATTCATGATCGATGGCGTTGTAATCGATGAAATTTGGTTGTATTCAATTTCTCGCATTGAAAACCTATGCATACGATTCTGCAATACATGTGCAATAAAAAATACGTTTTCTTTGTAATTTGTAACATTTATTTACAAATTTCGAATAACTGGGAAAATGTCAGCTGTAGAAATGTAAATTGCTGGTGAATAAATTACTTTTAGCGTAACCCAACAACAACGACATGTAAGTAGTACCACCTCGGGGGTGCTTGATTAATCTGAGTCTCCTCGCCTCCCACGTATCAGGGTGCTTCATTTATGTAAGTTCCTTCGCCTCTCACTTATCAGAATACTAGATTTCCCCACGCCTCATCATCTTTCAATTAAAGTAAGTGCTCTAAATGATGGCCTTCGACTTCAATGCACTTATTGATCCGCATTTCAAATAAGTGTAGGCAACTGAGAAGTTTATATTTTTGAATTTCAGAATTAGCATTTCTGATCCGCTCAATCATATTTCAGGTGTTGCTTGTACTTGATTGTATACTTTGCATTTGAGATAACCCCATGAAAACAAATCTGGCGAAGTAAGCTCAGGAGATCTAGCATGCCAATTTATTGAACCATGTCCACCGATCCAGCGACCATTGAAATTACTATCAAGTACTTCACGTGCTGTCACCGAATAGTGTGCTGGACAACCACAATGTTGAAACCTCACATTCAGTTGCACTTCTAAGCTAGCGTCTTAAAGTAGTGCTGGTAGTTCATTTTCCAAAATATCCTAGTACGTTTCACCATTCAAGTGGTCTTCAATAATGTGAGGGCCGATGAAATTTGTTTCAAATTATTCCACACCACACGTTGATAGTCCAAGGGCGCTGGTGTTCAACTTTGCGGAGCCAGTGCGGATTTTCAACACTCCAGTAATGTGTTTTGCGTCAATGAACCGTTCCGTGGTTTGTGAAAGACGTTACGTAACGAAAAAGAAAATGGGATTTTGTTATAATTGTTCACATGCTCACTGACAAAAAGTTACCCGATTTTGGAAATCAACGTCATAAAGATCTTGATGTAAAGACACATGATATGGATGATATTTATGAAGTTTTCAAATTTTCCAAGCACTAGTGTGGGACAATCTAGAATTTCGAGCTATTTCTTTTGTGCTAACATGAGGATTAACAATCACTGCAGCTAATAGAACGACTTCATTATTTTCACCGTTGAATGTTGCTCGATGAGTCCTTTTCTTCGGTTGAACACTACCGTCAGTAGTCAATTGTTTGATTTGATAGTACGGTAAAATGAAGAACTTGACCGAATTCTATCCACGTAGAGATTGACATATAATGTACATACCTAATTAACATTATTTCATTTCCTTACAATATTTTTTTTTCAAAACCTGAAATGAAAAATGAAAATTTTGTGACCAGTGTAATCGGTCCAGGAAAGGTTAGCAGTTTGTTCCTTATCAAATGCAAAAAAGACGTATTTAACTGATTCAACTCATTTTATCCGAGAAAATTCATAGGATACGAACTTATCTTTTCAACATTAACTCTGGTATGAATAATCGTAATATTGTAGAATGGCTAATATAGAAATTATGTACAAGTACCCTAGACCTTTTATTTAGATTTTATTTCTCTAACGATTTTGCTTTGTCGTCAAAGTTGCGGATATATCTCGAAGTTCGCTTTCAAATAACTCATTTCCCGAACCAACGTTTAAATTGACATTGCGTTGCAATGTATGGGCATTTTGCTGATACTGATTTATGTCATTCAAGATATTCTTGAACGGAATAAAGGTTAATATATCGTAGCAAGAACTCATCAATTCATCCATATTACACATTTCTCTTTCTGCCGCAAATTTCCTACAATATGGCGCACTATTTCTATATAAGAAACAAAATATTTCATATTTTGACTTAATAGTTGTAAATATTAAATCTTAATACAAAAGCCTATATAAAATATTAAGTTTCTTGCCAATAGTCCCAGCAATTGACACCTCGCAATAAATTAATTACAGTCCTTATAATATTTAGTCTATTATCCACACTAATGTTAGGAGTATAGTTATTATCCCAATAAATATAATCAGAATGATTGCAATATATATGTGTAAAGGAAGGTATTTCTGAGTCACACTTAGATATAACATGTCTGCGTTTATCTAGTGTAAGAAAATATTGTCGTTATAATTATTGTGTATTGATAACTGCATACAATATGTTATGATTCATAACAAAAAATTGTTTGATGTATTTCAAATAATTTAATGATTTTCAGAAATACAACTACCTAGTATAAGTACTTAGTTGCATAAAGTATTGTCTTTTAACGAATCTAAAAACTCTGCATTCTTAATTGAAGATAAAAAACACAAATAATATTCGATAATTTATTGTATATTTAGCATAAATTATTAGTAATACTGAAGCAATTAAAAACACGAAATCTATAAAATACCTAAATTTAGAATTAATTTGTTGTGCAGAAATCCGTTATTTAAAACTATTGATTAAATTCTATAATATTTCAATTTACATAAGTCCATTGGTTTATTTCAGATTTAAAAAAGGTTCAATGAATCCGTGCAAAAGCTAAGAAGACTCAATCTTTCGGAATATTTTTTTTAGTTTGTTTAGATAAATCTGTGCATTTGTGCAAATGGTGTAGTTGTTTTAATCCGATCAGTGCAGTATTTTGTTTTGTCGTTAACCTCATTATTATTGTAAATCCCTTTTTCGAAAGCTACTTCTTAGTATTGCTGCCGTAGGACTTTATATCATAATTTTGCCAATTTTTCTGTATAAATTGCTGAAGAGTATGGCGGCGTTACATTGGTGTATCGTTATTTAGTCGTTTTTTTTCTTAATTTCGTCGTTCCAGAAAAGTAACGTAATATTGCCCAGTTACCGTTTTATCCATCTCCAGAAAGCCAATAAGCATTATAAAAGGAGAATTCGATAAAATAATGGTCATCACTTTTTCAGATGATAGAACGGTTTTCGTATTCTTTGGGACGTATTTCCCAATTACAGCCCGTTATTTTAACTACTCTCTACTTTTAGGGTGGTAATAAGATTTACCAATTACGTTGGGATAGCAAACGCGATATCTATCCTTTCTCATAAGTAAGTAAATATTTGTGTAAAATAATATGGACGCAAGAATTCATAAATTTTTCCAATATTCTCCATAATTGTTACTTCAAACAGAAAGCTCAACGTCGTTCGTATTCGTATGGTCATCAAAAAAATTATTAAATTACTTGTAAATAGTTTTAGTTGATATCTTGGCGGTAGTTTCCTGCATCGTTATAACTAAAATTTAGTATACGTGCCTACGAGAGATGCCAAAAAATGACTTGACATGGCCCTATAAGCTCTTTTTCTCGGCATTGCAATGACTTATGGAGCGGTTTCCTTTTAAAAAATTTTATAAAATCATTTCTATAAATGAAGTTGACAATTTCAGTGTCTTTTCATTGTTTTTGAAATATGGATGGCGCCATTATATTACTAAAATATATGTTCTTAAGTTTTCATCAAACAAATACAATCTTTTTAATGACTACTTCTAAAAGGTCTGTTTGTACATTCGAATTTACTTACATAGACATATGGAGATACATACAGAAATTCTTACCTCAAAAACAAAAACTGTTTTTGTAACTAAAGTTTGTTTCTAAAATTATTACAAAAACAATCACAAAGAATTTAATTGGAAATGAAATATATAGCTACGTCCTTCGTTATATCTATGATAATGTTTATATAAACAATTCTAGAAATACGAAGGTGGATTAATATATAAAGTTTTCGCCAATACCATTGTGTAAGTAATGGGGATAGAAATAAGTTCTAGCCTGCAAACGATTATTTAAAGTATCTTATCTTATCTTAGCACACAAAGTTTCATTTTCCTGTGTACAGAAAAATGAAACTTTGTGTCATTCAAATTCAAAAGAGTTCAAACAGGGCAGAAAGTCATGCTCACCATTTTCTGGGATGCATAGGGAGTGAGTCATACCGAATATCTGCCGAATGGATGAAAGATTATTTCAATAAGATACTGCAAAACTATACAATCACTAAAGAATCGTATCTATAGAGTAAGACCAGAAATAACGACGTTTTCTCGCACGACGACAACAACAGACCGCATTGTAGCAACAAAATTGTGAAAAATTTGCGCCAGATAGTTCTCACGACAATTAACGGATGTCATGAAGGAACGAAGATATAATATTTGTCAGGATCTTCTTAAGCAGTATCTGCGGGAAAACATGATTTTCTCATCAAAGTTATCACCGTGGACGAATCTTGGGTTTATCATGACCTCGAACACATGCAGCAGTCAAAGAAATATCGTCATCCTAATTCTCCACGTGTACGAAAATTCATAAGATTGATATCCCACTGGCGATTTGGTGGAGAGCATATCTTCTAAGGTTGTACCTTAGTCAAGGACGCTACGCTTTCTTCTTCAGATTGTTCTACTGAAGATGGCAACTTAGTTGCCGAAACACGCATTTAAAGTTTATTAATTAATATTATGGTTAGGAATTTTTCCATCAGTTCCATTTCATTAAGTTACTGCAAAACTCTACGACCACTAAAGAATCGTATTCGTAGAGTATGGCCGGAAAGAACGATTTTTTTCTCGCACCACGACAACACCAAGCCGCATCGAAGTAACAAAACGATGAAGGCAGTGACGAGCCTGAAATTCGCGGTTGCTTCGCACCTTCCGTACGGCCATGTTTTATCACCTTCAGATTTCTGGTTATTTCCAATAATCATCAGACACTGACATTCGGGCTGCTATTCGCAATTGGATCGACAGTAAACAAAAAATATTTTTTTATTTTATTTATTTTTTATTTTATAAAATTGGAGACCTTAAACATGAACCCGCTCTCGTATATAAAATCAGGAGGTTCGCCTAAGGCCTAAGTCAAATCTGCCATCAGAAAATGACGTTAACGGTAGCAGTTAAGAGGTTTTCAAAGTAACTTTTTCCATTGAAAATGTATTTTCAGATAAAATTTTATATACGTACACATTTTTCAAATAGACAAAAAATTTAAAATGTTTAATTTTTCTGTGTAGTTACTCCATCTAAATATTTTCTAAGTGACAGTTTCTTGCTATGTACAAAGAATTCAAATAAATTTTACCTCAAAGTAGCCCTTGGAAATTATGATTATGTCTTAGCTTGTTACTAATTTTAATAGGAATTTTGTCGGTTATGAGATGAGATATTTGATTGAAATGACAAATGTCAAAATAATAAAACGAACATTTTTAAGTGAATGAAATATGTTTATTTCCAACAAACAAGCAAAATTTTATAAAAATTGTTCAAAGTGTCCACCACCTTGTTCGAAACATTTCTCACATCTTCTTCTAATGGAGGAAAAAGTGTTTTGTAGTATCGCATTGTCAATTCCATTAATTCTTTCAGCAATTCTGATTTGAAGGCCTGCAAGATCAGGTATCTGTACTTGATAAATTGAGTTCTTTAAGAATGGCCATAAAAAGAAATCACATGGGGTAATGTCACAAGATCTTGGTGGAAATTCATGTTCAGTGTTTAAACTTATCAACAGATTTTGAAAAAATTGCTGCAGAATATTAATTATTTCACCTGCTGTGTGTGCTCTAGCTCCGTCTTGTTGAAAGTAACCCTGTGTTATTTCTTCGTCGTCAAGCTGTTCGATAAATGGCATAATAATTTCTTGTCGATACCTTTCATTGGAAATAAATGTAAGTCCTTTTTCAAAATTGTATGACATGTGCCAATTGACACAACCACTTGTTGTGATAATGCTCGTACGGAAGTTCTTGGTGCATTATTTATAATTTCTCTTACATTATTAACTAGCTCTTCTGTACGCTTTTTCACCCGACCTGCGCCTTCTTTCTGTTTAACACTCTTGTTTCTCTGAATACCTTAACGGAATGTGTCACTGTGTGCCGAAAACTGTCATAATCAAAGATGACGTTAGGGAACTCATTTCTAAATTCTTCTAAACAATCTTGAAGAGAATACTGCCATTGTCCGTCAATCTTACGTCCGTTTCGAAAATAAGATTCTAGCATGAATGATTTGTGTTGTATAGTAAAAACCATGTTAAATCAATTTTAAATTACAAAGCAATTTTTGTCAACTATGCATCTGTCTAATTGACAACTAATGCAAATTTAAATTATTAATAATCATACGTTTTTAAAGGAATGGCCTACTAGAGGCAAAGCTTATTTGAACGCTTTTTATATTACCTTAGATTACAAGATTATTGAAAGCTGACTAAATGATCCTGTTCTTGTAACAATAACTTTGTTTGAATCGCTTATCTTTTCCTAACCCAAGTTTAGCTATCATTTTTTGCTCAATGATTTTATTTTAAGTGGACTTGTAAGTCGATATAAAATTTGGTGTGCTTAACAATAAATATAGTTTCAGACACACTAAACCAGAAAGCAATACGCTACGTCAAATAATGTCTATGTAACTCGGAAACTATAATCATTTCATTCATTTTTATATGTATGTTTATATTGTGGGAACTTGTGCTATTCATATAATATTGGCAACATTTACAAGAAAATAGTAGTATGTAATTATATTTTACTAAATACAGAAATGCAGATCTAAATAATTCCAAACTTATAAATATCTAAGGTATGGGGAACATAAGTTTCTGCAATTGTCGAGATTTTGTATAAGAATTAACATGATTTTCACAATTCTCACTGTAATGAGCTGGTGTCTTGAATGATTTTATTAAACAAAACATATTTTTTTGGAATGCGTGGGGTGACGTAGATGTGTTTCAAGAATATTTGCCAAATATTACATAATCCGTGAAATATCTTGTACCAGTGCATATAGAAAATCTTGTTATTCGAAGAGCTGTTACAGAGGAATTTTTACTCGTTTACTCGTTCAATTAATTTCTGATTCATTATATTTTATTGGCTTTTCCTGAAAAATGTATGTTAAATGTATAGGATACGAAAGTGTTACTAACGAAACATAATATTAGGAATGTACCAACAATTTAAATTACGTAATCGAATTCTGAATTTCTTAATACTGAAACTAAATTTTCTAATTCATATAATTCAGTAATTATTGTTATATCATTACATAAATTTATTTAATCAGTTACACCTACATTAAACAAAACTTTCTTCATTTTGCTTCTCATTAAACCGTACCGAAAAGTAAATATTTTAGAAATGATTAATTTCGTTGACTTTTAATCAATAACGTTTTTTAGTTTGAGGACAGAGTAATTCATTCCCGCTTTTTGTGAATCATACAGTGATAATTTACGCTGTATACAATTGGTATTTTATTTTTTATTTATGTGTATTTTTCATGGAATGCGATATATCCATTGTAAGAATTAGCAATTCGAGTATTTACAACTAGGCTCGCGTCGTCTACTCTTTATTCGTCATAGTTATGAAAACTAATCTAATTTTAATGAATTCGGAAATTCGATTTGTCATCTAACAATTATAAAAATTATAATAACAAATTATTTATTATGCAGACCTCGAAAGTTTTGTATATATAACTGTTAATTTATTTGTCTTAGCTTTTAAATGGTAAACTATCTAATGGGTGATTCATTTAGAGATACTTTTTCCAAAAGCAAAGAACAAATGAAAAAGGCCAATTTATTTAAGAAACTTGATTATCATACAAAAGAACCATTCTTTACAATTATTTTTTAAAGATTATTTCTCCCAAATGTTGGCCGCGACTGCGGTTAACGTAGTCTATTCTGCTGTTCCAATTTTCAATGACGCGTTCTAGCATTTCGAGTGGTATTTGTCCAATGACCCGAGTAATATTGGCCTCCAATGCCTCAATTGTAGCCGGTTTATCCATGTAGACTTTAGACTTCAAGTAGCCCCACAGAAAAAAGTCTAATGGTGTGATGTCACAAGATCTAGGCGGCCAATTTACTGGTCCGAAGCGTGAAATTAAATGTTCACCGAATCGTTCTCGCAGAAAAGCCATAGTTTTACGAGCTGTATGGCTAGTGGCGCCATCTTGTTGGAAGTAAATGTCTTGTAGACCACGGGTGTCAAGTTCAGGCAGCAAATAGTCCCTTATCAAGGCGCGATAACGGTCGCCATTCACAGTCACATTCCGGCCGGCTTCTGTTTTAAAGAAATATGGACCAATTATTCCACCGGCCCATAATCCGCACCAAACAGTTGTTTTGTCTGGATGTAATGGTAGCACTTCAATCTCTTCAGGTTGCTCATCACCCCAAATACGGGCATTTTGCTTATTCACGTACCCATTAAGCCAGAAATGGGCCTCATCGGAGAACAAAATTTTTGTCGAAAACTGTGGATCTTCTGCAAGTTTATCAAGAGTCCAACGGCTGAAACGGAAACGATTCGGAAGGTCGGTCGCCTTTAGTTCTTGCACTAGTTGAATTTTGTATGCTTTTAAACCAAGATCCTTTCGTAAAATACGCCAAGTTGTTGCATACGACAAACCAAGCTGCTGAAAACGGCAACGAATTGATTATTCCCGGTCGTCGCGTACACTCGCTGCTACCGCCGCTATATTTCCTTCACTACGTGCTGGATGAGGTTTATGTGGTCGCGTATTATCCATTATTGTAAATTGAGTTTCAAACTTATTGATGGTATAGCGAATTGTGCGTTCGGTAGGCCGATTATGTGGCCCATATGTTGCTCTAAGCGCACGATACACATTCCTTGTAGAACGCCCATTTTCGTAATAAAGCTGTACTATTTGTAGACGCTGTGCCGGGCTAAGTCTTTCCATTACGTAATGTCAAATAGTACTGAACCAGAATGCGCAGTCCGCTGACGCGTCGCATGCGCGCTCAGCCATTAAATCCCCACCTAAAAAAGTACCTCCAAATGAATCAGCCTTTACTTAAACGAATCTGCGTCTTTGTATAAGTTCGAACCTACAGATTACAGGATGTATAAATACTCGTGCAGCATATTTTGTCATTTAATTGATTCGCAAGCTGCATTGAGTGAAATTGTAGTACAAAAGCAATAATGGCATCGAAAATTGTGTGCAAAGTGTTAAATTTTGTGATCCTAAGTTCAAGGAAATGTTGTTCCATTGGGTAAATGAGTGCGTTGATGAACCTTCTGGAGAAAGTGATGTTTCCAAAACAGAAAATGATGGTATAGTGGACAGTGTTCGAACCAAATTGAGATGAGCTCTCTGGATCCAGTAGCGATGACGATGACAGCAACACTAATGTAAAAAATATTAGTAATAGTGATAATTAAAGGCCGGATTATATGCAAAAAAGAAACTGAAAATGTGCGCATAAATATGCAGATATTTTAGCCTAAATATGCAATTCCTACTGAAAAATATGCAGGTAAAAAAATACGAGGAATGTTAGAAAATGGAATACTGTAGAAAAAAAATATTCTATTATGTTTACTACAAGTTTATTTGGAACATTTTACAAGATAGTTAACTATGAAAACAATTTAAAATCACATATTTCTCAAAGTTTTCAACAGAAAAATTGTGACGCTTGTCTGAAAACATGTATTTTATATTGAAAAGGTTCGTACTACGTCGACGCTTGTTATAGGAGCATATTTAAAATTAGAAATATCATCTATTGTCTACTCAATATTTTCTACTCAATCACCACACAATATTTTAGCAATGTCCTTTAGCTTTTTAAAACCCTCATTTTTTCCTAATACACTTATGAATTTTTCATACACGGACTGTCCCACTTCTCCTTTAACATCAAAACATGACTTTTCAAATTTGTTTATTATTTCAACGCTCTCGATTAGCGACATAAATTGTTTTTCCAACTGCAATATAGAAGTGGAAATAAAACTTTAATTGGCTTTAATAAACGCCAATTGTTAAGGTATTTAATTACTCGAATACACCTCTTGGGCGTTTATCACAGATTGTGCATCCCTATCAAGGTCCATAATAATTGCCTTTATTCCTTCATAATGATTTGCATGAAAAATAGCATCCTCCAGCCACGTTCCCCCCATCGTGTGATTACTGGTTGAGGGGGAAGCGGAACACCGGGTAGATGTTTGTAAAACTGAACTCGTAATGGGGCCTTTAAAAATACTTTCTTAACACTACTAATTAAAGTATTTGCTAAGGGAAAATGGTTACTGACTTCTTCTGCAACACGATTTAGTCCGTGCGCAAAGCAAGTTGTGTGAATTGAATTTGGGTAAAAGATTTTCAAGTTGAAAGCTGTCTTCATCATGTAAAGTGCAGCATCCGTAAAAAAACAATAGAATTTTCTTTGTTGGAATCGATTCAGGTAAGAAGAAAGTTGCCAGTTCTTCCTGTATAAACCTTGTTATTGTCAATTTATTTGCATTTTCCAACTGTTTGGATGAAATTAAATAAGATTTTACTGGAACCGATAAATTAAGGATACCAATCATTAAATGAACTATGTATCGGCCCACACTATCAGTAGTTTCACATACCCATATATAAAGATAATTGTTTGGAACAATCTTCTTAATGCTATTCAATGTTTCTGCATAGATACAGCGAACATATTTTTTTCTTAACGTGCTCTCGTCGAGAATGTTATATTTGCTGATGTACTTTTGCAAATTTAACTTGACATTTAAATTGTTTAATTTATGTTGTGCAATATCTGCCGACACAAACATTTCGCACAAATCTTCATTAAATTGTTCTTGTTTCGATTTTTTGGAAGTTGATGGCAAACATTGCGGTAAAGTTTTTTTATTTATGAATTCATAAAATTTTGATTAATATAAGAATATTTATCTTGTATTCAATATTGTTATTTAAGAGATTTATTATTATTAGTAAGAATAAATAATAAAGAGTATTATTTAAATTTCTATGTAAAAAAAATTATAATTGTAAAATTTTGCACGTTGGGAAGTCAAGGGTATTTTTTCATGTGTTTGATGTTTGCACATGCGTAGATTTGGTCGTGTATTAAATTTTATTATACAGTGTGGTTCTCTGGGGAGAAATTTTAAATAAGTTTGTTCGGAAGTAATTTAAGAGGAAGTTTTAATTCACTTAGCTGTCATTTTCAGTGAATTGTTTTACTTCAGGACCTAGTTTACCTAGTTTTTTTTTTTTTCTTATTTTTTTGTATTAAATATTAATTTAAATTTTATCTTGTGCTCATTTTTTATCCCAGATACCTTTACTGTTGTTTAATTATTAAAATAAGTAACTTATAAAACATATAACTATAATATTTGTCAAGTACGATTGATTGGCGCTTAAATAATATTGCAGTTCCACGTTTTTCCGATTGGAACCCTGAGAAGAAAGAAGTCTCATTGTTGGATATTAACTGGCTGAGTATCCTAGTTGGGTAGATTAGTTGTGGATGGTGGTGCAGTAAATATATAAACCACAATTCATAGCAACATGTACACATATAAAAGGCAAAGTAAGCGAAGGCCTATGACGTTTTCTGTTCAATATAATTGACGTTGCAACACTAAATGCATTTATTGTTTTTACAGTCACATGCGCAGAATCTGTCTAAATGATTTAACAATGGAAATGGCGATCCCTATGTGACAAGAACATCGACTAACTCTATCATACGAAGTAGTATTGTGGAGCGTATGAAAAAAATTATTTATATCTCTGAGCCGCCTACAGCTTAAACAAATGAAACTATAAAAAGAAAAAGATGCTCAGTTCGTCTTTCGAAAATAGAACGCAAAAGTAAACTAGTATGTGTTAATTGAAAAAATAATATGAACACAGTGTAAGAATATGTACTACTTGTTATGCTAATCTATAAACAATTTTTGTTACATAATAACTAACGTATGGTCCCAAATTTTCGGAAAAATTTTAAATTGTAGTTCTACTAAATGACGTTTGGTTAAGTTGTCCCTGGAAGTCATGTATCATAATTAACATATTTTAATTATGAGACTTTAGTTTTTGTAATATGGTTCAGCAAAAGTTTTATATGCTAGATATTTGTAATCGAATTTACAATCTAGTTGGACAAATGCACAAGCGCGATATTGTCACCATTTATCGCGAACAAGATATTTCTTTATCAACAATTTATCAAACTACAAAGGAATGTAAAGAGGGCGTTAATAAACCTGCGTTAATTTGCCCAAAAGTATCGCCCAATAATTTTGAGCCAAGTGAAAGAACAAAGAATGTTTGAAGCCGTTAAGTACACAGTTAGAGTTTCACAGAAAAAAACAGGTCGAAGATTCGGCGCTTCAAAGACCACAGTTTTTCGAATAAATTCCCGAAATAACGTGGTGTTTCGAAAACGAGAGAAGGCACCAGAATATACCACGGCCCAGTTAGAAAGAATACCCAGGTGTCGTCGCAAGCTAAGGCGCAGACATTTTAACAGTGAACTGATTGTAATGGAAGATGAGAAATATTTCACTTTGTCCCATTAAGAGATGAAGGAAAACGACGGTTTTTACACCGCTAGCATAGAAAACACCAGACAATGTTAAATTAAAAGGAAAATCCATATTTGACGACAAAATTTTACTGTGGTGTGCCATTTCTGAGGCTGGATTTATCTCGCAGTCGTACATTGGTCGTGTTCGAGGAGAAGCCTCAACTGTACAACTTTGCATTCAAAGATACCTTTCTAAACTGCTTCAGTTTCTAAAAACACATTGTGGCAATGATAATATATTTTGGCCTTGCCATTATGTTAGAATTACTAGAGACTGGTATAACGCAAACAACATAAACTTTGTTCCTAAATTAAACAATGCACCCAATGTACCTCAGACTCGGCCAATAGAGGAATTTTGGTCAACATTGACCAGAAAATTATACGAAAATGCATGTGAAGCTGCAAGGAAGACCAATTAAGACGTTGAATTTTTCAAAAAAATGCGAGAAATTCATCCTGCTGGTGTCCAGAGGATGATGGGACAAGTCAGAAGAAAACTGAGGACCATCGAAGACAATTTCCCACTGTCAATAATTTGAAGATTAAGTATTTACCGTTATATTAATTGATAATTGTTGTAATATATAGTTTAGAAAGTAAAACAATTTTGAGAAAATTATCAACATCAAAACTTTTTCCGAAAACTTTGGGACCAAGCATTATGTTTGTTCTCTGTGAAATGAACTCTTCAATGTAGTTTTATTTCAATAAACCTATGTTGTCGCATTTTATAATGACTTTTAATAGTCGGGCTTCTAAGGCCTGGCTTATTTATAGTAGATATTGTACCAGATATTAATCATAAGGTTAATATATAATTTATTATTAAGCAAAAGTATTTTTATTGAAATTTCGCTGTTTTACATTCAAATTAGAGTACATTCAACAACTTCCTAGTCATATCACATGCCAAACTTTACTTGAGGATTTCTTCATAATTCGAAAGTCTTGGTCATTAACTTTTATGCTTTTTCTTTGCAAAACACATATTCTCAATTAACGGTATTATTGCTTGCAGGAAATTTTTTTATTACATTCGTTTCCAGCAAAAAATAATTTGCACAGAAATAATAATAAGTATGAAAGTAAGGTATGTATTAAAAAAAAGAACTAAAGGTTCAGTTATAACGAAATATAAAGAAAATTAAGACACACCTTTTAGTTTTTTATTTTAAATTTGCTATTTATTATTAAATAAATAGTACATAAAATTAATTACATGATATAATGAATATTACCTAAATAGAGCAACAAAGCAACAACCAAAACAAAAACTTTAAGTATAAATTATAACGGAACACACGCAAGCCATTAATTTTTTCATTAAACGAACACTGAAAAATATGTAGTGCCAAGAACACTATAACATAAAATGATTTTGTACAGACATTAAATATGTAAAAAAAAAATTAAAATTGGCGTTAGGATTTTGAGAAAGTTAATGTGCGTACCTTTCATGTCGTATCTATGTATATAAACAGCTACAGGTAAACATATTCCACAGAGCGTGAAGAACATTAAACTGCCTTTAAAATTTATGAAAGTATTTGCCCATACATTAAACGTTCGAACCATATTTACACATTTAGCTCGGTTACGTCCCCATTCGATAATGTTCTTAGTGTGTACGGCCTCATGTTAAGTAATTCTTCACTTCTCTAAATGTATTCTGTAAGCTTGTAATTACAGTTAAAGCATTACCAATTTTATCTAACCATTAATCTTCTTTTACGGACGCAATACTTTTTTTTATTTTTTTATTTATAGCAACCAAAGTACATATGTGTTTATAAGTACATTCTTGTAACAAATTATTCTAGTCATTTTACACATAGAAGCAATATAATTAACATATATAGGTATTAGTAAAACATAAATTAGAGAGTAAGTCTAAAAAATAGAGCCAAGATTATTAACGATTATACATTATAGGTATGACAAGCATAGCCAACGTGATTTTTTTCTAAATAAAATGTGAATGCAGCATGTGATGTCGAAAGAAAGATAATGCAAGTGAAAAAACATCATTCAAAATTACGAGAACCGTTTTTATCTTCTCGGTCTAGGCAGGTTTAAATTTTAATGTAATTTCTCATTATGCTTTTTTAAAATCGCATATCCCTTGATAACTTGTGTGCCAATTTACAGAACATTTGCAATATTATCAATGGTGTGTATAACGTGGAAGCTAGGGAAGCGCAGCTTTCCCTACATGAGTAAAGTAAGTAAAGTAAAATACAGTGTATAAATAAAAAAATGTAATATTACTTATTAAATTATTACCTATTACTAATTAAACGGCGCCCGTATCGATTTCAAATGCTGACGTTAGCGAAGGACAACGAACCATACCCGAATGAACAATCTGATACGCTAGATATCTACAGCATACGACTTTATGGGCAGTATCCTAAGCATCGCGTTTGAATTGGTGCGTCTGGGAATATTACCAAATAAAATAAATACCTTTTTATTATTTTTATTGTGGAATTATGCACATAAAATTATTTACTTATTAATTCTTGATATTTATAGGTAATACAAATACTCTGTTAACGTAAAACTCTTTCGTTTTCATGGATTATTTGGTTGGAAGATCGCGTAAGCTGTTTTCATGTAGATTGTATATGATTGCATATGAGCAAAAATCATTTAGATAAGGGATGGCCATGGTTGGAAGGTTCACTGTCGTTGATAGGTTCAACCTGTTCTTGGTTCTACATGTTGGTTGGATGTCAGTTTCGACTTGAATTTTTATTTGACGTGAATTAAATGTCAGTTTCGATTTGAAGTTTTATTCGACATGATTTAAATATCTGTTTTTTAGCTAACATAACGAATACAATTACAGCTATTTCAAATCAAAACTGACATTTAATTGGCAACAACAAATCGACCTTATCAAAGATAGTGAGCCATGGCCATCCCTTATCTAAATAATTTTTGCTCATGTGGTATTATAAGCATGGAGATAGGACGTTCGGAAGTTTCGGAACCGAATTCGTGCGGAAATGTGTCTGATTGTGAATGTGTTGTATGCAGTATAGTGACAAAAAGATTTTCACGTTATAATTTCGAAGAAAAAAAGCAAATTATTGCCAAAGGTAATCCAGCTTCAACTATGACTAATTTAACAAAACAAACTAAATTGTATGTAAGACATTTCCAAAAAGAGAATTACAAAAAGTGTAAATAGTTGAGACAATAAGTCTCTTTTGTTTTGCTGGCCATGTTTTTTAATTTCAAGCGAAAAAAATTGTGGAATAAAAATGGGATTGCTGATCTAAATATCTACACCAATTAATAAAAAGGCATAGGTTAAGTCAACCACACTTACATGCGATAATTAAAGAAAAAACTTTTCCGGCAAATCAAAATTGAACACACATTAGACAATGAGTTAAGAATTAATACAGAAAAACATAATCAAGAAGTACGAAAAACCCTGAAATACTTAAGAGGTTGATAGATGTAGTTTGTTTCCTGGGAGAACATGAACTTAGATTTCGCGGTCATAGTGAAATTGAAGAATCTTCAAAGAAGGGAAACTACGTATATATATTAGTAAATTTATTAGCAAAGTATGACGCAATTTTACAATCTCATTTGGATAATTTTACAAGGTTTAAAGGAACTTCTAATTTAATATAAAACAATCTTATTCTAGGCATAGAAAAAGTAATATTGGGAAAAATAAAATTTGAAGTAGAAGAACCCTCTTTTTTGCCATAATTCTGGACGAAACTATAGATTTGACAAATATTACTCAGTTAACAAAACTCTTACGTTATGTAACAAAAAAGGCGAAGTTAAGAAACGCTTTATAGAATTTTTAAATAATTAAATTTTTCTGTTTCCACGCAAAGAACAGCTTCTGTTTTATATTGTATTGTTAAGACTATAGTGAATGAATACTTTGATACTTTGATACTTTGATACTTTGATACTTTGATACTTTGATACTTTGATACTTTGATACTTTGATACTTTGATACTTTGATACTTTGATACTTTGATACTTTGATGCTTTGATGCTTTGTGCTTTGATGCTTTGATACTTTTATGCTTTGATACTTTGATACTTTGATGCTTTGATGCTTTGATACTTTTATGCTTTGATACTTTGATACTTTGATGCTTTGATGCTTTAGTGCTTTTATGCTTTTATGCTTTGATGCTTTGATGCTTTGATGCTTTGATGCTTTGATGCTTTGATGCTTTGATACTTTGATACTTTGATACTTGATACTTTGATACTTTGATACTTTGATACTTTGATACTTTGATACTTTGATACTTTGATACTTTGATACTTTGATACTTTGATACTTTGATACTTTGATACTTTGATACTTTGATACTTTGATACTTTGATACTTTGATACTTTGATACTTTGATACTTTGATACTTTGATACTTTGATACTTTGATACTTTGATACTTTGATACTTTGATACTTTGATGCTTTGATACTTTTATGCTTTGATACTTTGATACTTTGTGCTTTGATGCTTTGATGCTTTGATGCTTTGATGCTTTGATGCTTTGATACTTTGATACTTTGATACTTGATACTTTGATACTTTGATACTTCGATACTTTGATACTTTGATACTTTGATACTTTGATACTTTGATACTTTGATACTTTGATACTTTGATACTTTGATACTTTGATACTTTGATACTTTGATACTTTGATACTTTGATACTTTGATACTTTGATACTTTGATACTTTGATACTTTGATACTTTAATACTTTAATACTTTAATACTTTGATACTTTGATGCT
This sequence comes from Melolontha melolontha, assembly GCA_935421215.2. Taxonomy (NCBI): domain Eukaryota; kingdom Metazoa; phylum Arthropoda; class Insecta; order Coleoptera; family Scarabaeidae; genus Melolontha; species Melolontha melolontha. Next base: position 96,310,956 of record OW285236.1, on the reverse strand, counting down.
TTGATGCTTTGATGCTTTGATGCTTTGATACTTTGATGCTTTGATACTTTGATACTTTGATACTTTGATACTTTGATACTTTGATACTTTAATACTTTGATACTTTGATACTTTGATACTTTGATACTTTGATACTTTGATAGTTTGATACTTTGATACTTTGATACTTTGATACTTTGATACTTTGATACTTTGATACTGTGATACTTTGATACTTTGATACTTTGATACTTTGATACTTTGATACTTTGATAATTTGATACTTTGATACTTTGATAATTTGATACTTTTATACTTTGATACTTTGATACTTTGATACTTTGATATTTTGATACTTTGATACTTTGATACTTTGATTCTTTGATACTTTGATACTTTGATACTTTGATACTTTGATACTTTGATACTTTGATACTTTGATACTTTGATACTTTGATACTTTGATACTTTGATACTTTGATACTTTGATACTTTGATACTTTGGTACTTTGATACTTTGATACTTTGATACTTTGATACTTTGATACTTTGATACTTTGATACTTTGATACTTTGATACTTTGATACTTTGATACTTTGATACTTTGATACTTTGATACTTTGATACTTTGATACTTTGATACTTTGGTACTTTGGTACTTTGGTTCTTTGGTACTTTGGTACTTTGATACTTTGATACTGTTTATACTTTGATACTTTGATACTTTGATACTTTGATACTTTGATACTTTGATACTTTGATACTTTGATACTTTGGTACTTTGATACTTTGGTACTTTGGTACTTTGGTACTTTGATACTTTGATACTTTGATACTTTGATACTTTGATACTTTGATACTTTGATACTTTGATACTTTGATACTTTGATACTTTGATACTTTGATACTTTGATACTTTGATACTTTGATATTTTGATACTTTGATACTTTGATACTTTGGTACTTTGGTACTTTGGTACTTTGATACTTTGATACTTTGATACTTTGATACTTTGATACTTTGATACTTTGATACTTTGATACTTTGATACTTTGATACTTTGATACTTTGATACTTTGATACTTTGATACTTTGGTACTTTGATACTTTGGTACTTTGGTACTTTGGTACTTTGATACTTTGATACTTTGATACTTTGATACTTTGATACTTTGATACTTTGATACTTTGATACTTTGATACTTTAATACTTTGATACTTTGATACTTTGATACTTTGATACTTTGATACTTTGATACTTTGATACTTTGATACTTTGATACTTTGATACTTTGATACTTTGATACTTTGATACTTTGATACTTTGATATTTTGATACTTTGATACTTTGATACTTTGATTACTTTTATTACTTTCATACTTTGATATACTTTGATCATATACCTATTAATTTTGCATAAGTACGAGTTTAACGTTCATTGCCGGCATTCATCTTATTGGTATTATTATGTCAGTCGGTATTATTAACCTCGCAGAATTAGTAATGGTATGCATAGCTGCTTTTCACCGAATTTGTTGAAATTTTGAAACAAACTTCATAAATGTTATCATTCTATTATAATATATTTATCGTAATTTGTCGTGATAAAATATAAAGAAAAATATTCAAACAAGGAAATAAACTTTAATTCATTACATATAAACATTTTGCGACAGCATGTAACAGGTAAAATGCAAACTAATAAAATGATATTGACTGTTGACGGATATAAAATATGTTTTACCTTTTCATCTTTTAACATTATTGCATTTGTTGACACTTTACTTAGGTATGCTGTCGTAAAACCTTTCATCTCATTAGTTCAATTTGTAGGTATATATTTATTGTATAAATATTATATAATATGTTCTATTAGGTACAACTTAATTCCCATTACTTTACACAATTGAGTGGCGAAATATTGGCCAAAAATAGACAATTAAAAGAGTATTTCTAACTTTCCCCAACCAAATTTCTAATCGAGACTCCTGATGTTATCAAATCTATTCATATTTTAAATCCCAATTATGTATCGTATTTGTCGATGTTATAGTTTTGTACTTATTTGCAAATTGAATTGTAAAATTCTTTGTTTATATTTGACATGTCTATATTTAAGAAGTATGCTATAGAGTATAGATAATCAATGAACATGATATCTTCGTACCCGTAGATTTATACTATATACATATAATACATATTGCTATGAATAATGGGTTGATAATTTAGCACGCCACCATTCACAACTAGTTTTCCCAACTAGGTTTGCTCAGCCGGTGAATTTTCAAATTTGAGACCTCTAACTTCTCGGGTTCCACTTAGGAAGACGTGTCTAAAATATGAGTTGAGCGCCAGTACACTTGTACACAAAAATTTATATATGTATATATATATATATATATATATATATATATATATATATATATATATAACATTTGATAAATTATTGGAGGTTTTCGGCTTTTATATGAAATATTTACAAATATCAAGTTAGTATGTAATTGCAAAGTAAGGGGGGATGTAAACATTGCTGTCTACAAATTACAAAGCAAATCATACGAGTCCCAACATAGACATTTTTTCATTAAAAATTTCGTATGATTTGCTTTGTAATTTGTAGACAGCAATGTTTACATCCCCCCTTACTTTGCAATTACATACTAACTTGATATTTGTAAATATTTCATATAAAAGCCGAAAACCTCCAATAATTTATCAAATGTTATATTTAATGAACGGCTAAGAAATTATCTAATCACTCATGTATATATATATATATATATATATATATATATATATATATAAGTTAAGTTTGAACTAATCTCATTTAAGTTCCTTTCAAATATATTCTTTTATATAGGTATGAATTAATTAGCAATATTGAAATGAGTAAATAAAACAAACGCAGGTTAAAAATTGAAATAATAATATATTCAAGTTCAGTATATAAAATTTAAAAAAACAAAAGAAAATTATATTTTCTTATTAAAATATAAAGATTCTGTATAATCACAAAGATACCGGAGGTAAAAACATTCATTGAAAAATGACCGCAAATGAATGGAAATGAATGGAAAACGTCCTCCAAATGACTCCGATCAAACTTATCCAAAATAATCAAGTTTAACATTAAATTCTCCCCAGAAAACCACACTGTATAATCAGATTCTGAACCGCGAAGAAAAACTACGTATGTGCTTTGTCATGCACAAAAAAAACCTGACTCCACAAACTTTTCATTTATAATTTTTACAAAGGATTTTTAATACCAAACTGTATTTTCTGTATGCTTAAAATTTAAATCTCTTATCTACTTGTTTTAATACAATAGAACTATAATTCTGATGATTATGACGTCATAAGAATTTTATTTTACTTACAAGATTAATATGGAGACTCTCACGAAAAGGCGTTTAATCAAATTAAACATCAATAAAACGAGAATTTAACTAATAAATATCGGAAATTTATATCTCTAAACATCAATTATAAAACACTTTCAATCAATCAAAACCCGAACTAATTAAATATTTATATATAAAAATATATCTCACGAAGCAAGCAGCCTTTTCGTTCGATAGGTAGAATTCGTCTCCTCGATTGATCTCGACCTCTCTATTAAAATCCACGCCGGATAACCAGTTTTCCCTCTAGTTACCCCTCGCAAAATTTATTTATCATATACAGTCATGTCACAAAAGAAGCGAAACAACAAGCTTGGGAAGAATTTGGGGAAAAGATGGAACAAGACAGTAAAGGTAACCAAAAGTTATTCTATAAAATATTGAAGACACTAAGAAAAGGTAAACAAAACAAAATTAGATACATAAAAGCAGAAAACGGGAGAATTTTAGAAGACGAAGATAATATAATGAAAAGATGGAAAGAATATTTCGAGGGAATGCTTAACACAGAACGAATAAACATAATATACGAAATAGACGTGAGCGAAGAAAACATAGAAAGTGGGGAGAGGGGAGGCGAGGAACCGATCAAGAAGGAAGAAATAATGGAAGCTATAAGGAAGTTAAAACGAGGCAAGGCGGCAGGACATGACGGTATAACAGCGGAAATGATAACAAATATGAAGGAAAACGGCATAGAAGTCCTAGAGAAATTGTTTAATAGGATTTGGAATGAACAAAATATACCAAAGGACTGGGAAGTAGGCATAATACTACCCATCCACAAAAAAGGTGACAATAAAGAGTGTAGCAATTATAGAGGAATTACACTACTCAGTGTAATGCTAAAAATATATGAGAGAATCCTAGAAAAGAGATTAAAAATATTAATTGATCACCAACTAGAAGAACCGCAAAGTGGATTTCGGAAAGGCAGAGGAGTGCACGATCACATTTTCACTATGAAACAACTGATAGAAAAAAACCGAAATAAGACTATATATGCGGCCTTCATAGACATAGAAAAAGCTTTTGATAGTATTCCAAGAGAAGAAGTTTGGAAAAGCCTTAAAAAAAGAGGAATAGGCGAAAAACTCATAAAAGCTATAAGAACCATATACCAGAAAACTAGAAATTATGTGAGAACTGAAAATAGGAAGTCCGAAGAGTTCATAACCAAAGAAGGACTGAGACAAGGAGAGGTGCTCAGCCCCGTACTATTTAACATAATATTAGATGATGTACTAAAAGAAATAAGAGGAATAACAAAGAAACTACAAGTAGGGTATAAGAATATGGAGAGGGTTGAAATAGCAGAATGTGTCTTCGCTGATGACATAATAATATACGCAAAGAACGAGAGAGACTTACAAGAAAACCTAAACACATGGAATATAGCACTAAAAAAGAGGAATCTAAAAATAAACATTGATAAAACAAAAGTGATGACAATAGGGAGAATTGATTTAAAAGTAAAAATTGAAATAGAAGGAAGAAACATAGAACAAACAGACACATTCAAGTACCTCGGAATAAACATACATAAAGACGGAAAAGAAGATATGGAAATAAACAGCAGAATAGAAAATGCAACAAAACTATATTGTGCACTAAACAACACATTTATAAGAAAGAAGGAAATAACGAAGAAAACAAAAATCACAGTATATAACGCATTGTTCAAACCAATAACGACGTACGGATGCGAAAGCTGGATACTTAATAAGCATATGAAGAGCAGACTACAAGCCGTAGAAATGAAATACCTAAGAGCGGTGAAAGGAGTTAGTAGAAGGGACAAAATAAGAAATGAAGTAATAAGACGAGAATTAAATGTACAACCCATAATGGAAGAAATCGCAAAACAACAACTAAGGTGGTTCGGTCATGTAGTAAGAATGGAAGAAGAAAGACAGACTAAAAGAGTATGGCTAGCAAGAACAACGCAGAAGAAAACAAGAGGAAGACCACAAAAAACGTGGGACAATGTCATAGTGGAAAATTTAAAGAAAAGAGGAGTAACATTGTACGAAGGGAAGAGAATAGCGAGAAACAAAAAGGAATGGGCAAGATTTATATATAAGGAATAGTTATATAAGCAAAATGTAATTAGCTTGACACCCTAGGGGTAAACAAGCTTATAGATTATAATAATAATAATAATAATATAAAAAAAATCCATAGCAATATGTACGAACGTAACGATATGTACTAAAGCAATCAAATACGAGTGTAACAATATGTACCAAAAGTAATCAAATACGAGTGTAACGATGTGTACCGAAAGTAGTCAAATACGTGTGTAACGATATGTACCAAAAGTACAAACATATATTAAAAAATCACTCACACTCGTTTTCTTTATCTTTTGCATGAGTTAGTATGGGTAGCACAGTTTAGTAAACTAATTTTGTCCTGAATTCTGTCACTACAAAGAAAGAAATCAGATATGCATTAGAAGATCGGACGCAAAGGGAATAATATTTTTCTAAAATCTCTTATTGGACAGAATGTCCATAAGAAACTATTTAACAAGGAATGAAATTATACTATATACGCAATCAATATCCTAGATGAGAATAAACTCGAGAACATGGTAGCTGAAAAGGTAGGCACTGTGAAAATATGAATTAAGTTTATAAATACACAATATATTCTAAATAATAAAATAGAACAAAAATACCTGCATTTACAAACAAATAAACAAAATTGGAATTTTAGGTTATTACTGAATACGTATGGGAACTGGGAAATTTATTTAAGTATAAGTTAATATTTACGCCACAAAAAAAAACGAATGTGTTTATATTAATATTTTATATTTAGCTTTGAGTTTATCGGACGATCACATTACCTGTACGATAAACATTGCAATGGATATAGATTAAGCGGAAACATCCGTGATGACAGTATACGTATATACTTCTGATTCTACCAGTGACTCATTAAAAAATCAGTAAATTATCTAGAGCAATTAATGTCATGAGTTGGCCTTTTTGTGGACGGTGTTTGATTAGCTCATGCGGAAACAATTAATATTAATTTTACTTGTAATATCATTCATACATTCATCTTGCAAGATACCCTAAAGATTATTGTCGCGACAATAATGATATTTGTATGTGTACTATCATTGAGTTCGAAATCCCTTAATTTACATAATAAATAGAAAATCTATAGAATTTCGGAAACGTGTATTCAGAATATCTGAGACAAATTATTTAGGGCTATGTCAGATTGCTGTTTTATGGTATTTACGAGGGTGGTTTGACAATTAACTTGGTTTGCTATCAAAGAAAACAATTTGAGTTTTGCAACGTACTTTATTTTTCGACATAGTCCCCTCGAAGTTCAACGCACTTGCCCCAACGTTTCTGCAGCTTCGCGATTCCTTCACGGAAATGAATTGCTTCGATGCTTTCAAAATACTGGTTTACTTTCTGTATGACATCTTCATTAAACTCAAACTTACGTCCTGCCAGAAAAGTTATTAGTTTCGGGAATAGATGGTAGTCCGAAGGAGCTAGATCTGGCGAATACGCAGGATGCGGAAGCAGTTGAAATCGTAGCTCCGCCAATTTTTGCTGAGCGATACGACTTGAATGCACGGTGGCATTGTCATGGTGAAACAGCACCTTTTTCTTGGCCATTTCCGGGCGTTTCTCTGTTATTGCCGCCTTTAATCGGTCCAAAAGTGATGCATAGTATTCTCCGGTAATGGTTCTTCCCTTTTCAAGGTAGTCAATTAGAAGAATTCCCTTTACGTCCCAAAAAACTGACGCCATGACCTTTCCAGCGGATCGAACGCATTTCGCTTCTTTAGGAGCCGATTCGCCACGGGCAATCCATTGTTTAGACTGCTGTTTAGTTTCCGGGATATAGTGGTGTATCCACGTTTCGTCCATTGTCACAAAACGGCGAAAAAACTCAACTACATTCTTCTGAAATACTTGAAAATTGTCGGCAGATATTCGCATGCGAATTCGCTTTTGCTCTTGAGTGAGTAAACGCGGCACCCATCTTGCGCACAGTTTTTGCATGTGCAATTCTTTATGCAAAACGAAGTGAACTAGCTCAGTTGAGATGCCTGTGGCTTCCGCTAACTCGCGCATTTTCACTCGTCTATCGGCTAAAATCAAATCATGGACTTTATCGATGATTTCGGGTGTCACAGCTGATTTCGGGGCCCCAGGACGTGGTGCATCTTTAATGCTTATTCTGCCACGCTTAAACTCATTTACCCAAAGTCGAACACACTCATAAGAAGGACATGAGTCACCCAATGTAGGTGAAATTCTCTCATGAATCTCCTTCGCTGTTTTCCCTTCCAGATAAAAGAATTGAATCACACCACGAATTCCAACTTTATCCATTTTTCGCTATTGCTCGAAACACTTTTGTTTAAGTAACTGTCAAACAACGAGTTACTGTCAGAATGACTTAATACCAGAGAATATTAACTCATAGGAATGACACTTTATGACTACATATACAGATTACATTTGCGCCCTCTATTAGTGTGTGAACCAAGTTAATTGTCAAACCACCCTCGTATTATTCTAAATGTAATGGCAGAGCGTAAACGAGTAAACATACTATGTAGGCTGTTCTCTTTCTGTTGAGCCTAGTAAAGCTTAGTATAATTTTTTGATAAAACACATTTATTTATAATTTATAACGTCTGACTAGCACGAATCTTGAACGAGGAACGGACTACAATGATCTTTTGGAGTGCCATGGTATGCAATCTTTATCTTGTCGTCGAGAGATGTCTAGTGCTAAATTCTTTCTAAATGTTTTATTAAGCTAAATCGATTGCCCAATGATATTAGCCTATACTGATTTGAGCGTACCCACTTCTAACACAAATGCTCAACTTTTAGATTACAAAGAGCATCTATATTATGACTTTTGACATGATTTACAGTGATGTCTAAATTAGTTCTTGCTTATTTTCATATATCCATACATAAAAATTGCTTTTATGTATCATATTGGTTATATTTATTTTCTTTTTCGATCTTTCTATATATGTACATGATCGATCAATAATTATTTAATTTGTTCTTTTTTTTTATATATTATTAAGTCCTGTTATGAAATGTTGTTAATTTACACCACAAATTATATACTTCATCATTGTCCTGTTAGTAGCAACCATTGGTGGACGAATAAAGAGTATTGTTATTATTATTATTAAAACATTGTCTCCAATCATTCAGCATTAGGTTGTTTATTTTATTTTTAAATGCGACAACCATTTCTTCAGCTGATGCAAAATGCAAATCCCATAACTTATCATTTACACATGAAAACAAAAACAAATCATTGGATGCCATGTCTGGATTATACGCGAGTAACCCACTATTTCAATGTTTTGGGCATTTAAATACTAAAGAGTTTAAGCAGTTATGTGAACCTGAACGTTATCGTAATGCAATATAATTTTTCGTTTTGGATGGTTTTCGGGGACACTGGAAAGCTTGAGGTTGTGTACCATTTTGCATTTACAGGACGACGGCTTTACAGAACTACAATGGAAATTTGTTCATTAATTTAAAAAAATGTGTGGTCTTTTTCATCTTGCTTTTTTCTCCAACAATTCTATTTGGAGTTAACTGGCTTCCAAGATTCGAAACTATCAATCGTTTTCTTTTTTCGGAAACATAGCAGTGTATCCAGGTTTGATCATCTGTAATGATGTTTGCTAGATAAGAGGATCCATTGGCAAAGCGATTTAGAATAGATCTTCACCATATCACACGATCTAGTTTTTGAACCGCAATCAAATTCTGAAAAGTCCAACAGGGAAACCATGTACACATACACATACACACACCTTAAGTGTTTGTGTAAGCTTAATTGTCTTCAAAAGACGCTCAATTTTCTTGTCAATCGTCTGCTAAATTTTTCATTAATAAAAGAGAAATACAAAAAAGAATTAAAAAATTTCATTTCAAATATTGCGAGATACAATGATGTCTAGCCAGCAATAGTTAATAAATTAATTAAAAAGACTAATTTAAAGACGATAGTCTGCGATTTCACTTGGCTGTAGCCTCAGCAAAATCGGAACAAGAAACTCATATGTTAACCATATCATTCAGTTACGATAAATAAAAGCAGAGTTGTTAAAGAAGGACCCGTTCAAGGTGCTTTTCGGTTCAGAAATTCAATAAAATCAAGTTCTACGAAATGCGAAAGATAAAATTGAGGACAATCAGAAATCTGGTAATTTGAAATAAGTATTTATTATTTATTATATTTATATGCGACTCTGACTTCTGGTCTGGCCGGAAACGATGCTAACTTACAAATTTTCAATGAAACATTCTGTATATTTTTACGAATTTCGATAGAGCTCTGCTCTGGGAGCAATAATAAGGTTTACCACCCTTTTGTTCAGTAACGACAAAGATATTTAATTAATATCTGATATTGCATCAAAATTGGCATCCAATATACCAACTGTCATTGGTAAAACTTGGAGAAAGTATGACTTGACCGGAAATTTACCGAAATGCCGACGACCAAAAGTCGCAACTAATAAAGTTTTTGCTCAAGATATTACTATAGCAGTAGAAGAATTACCACTCTACTATATCCCTCGCACTAAACTATGATATAAGTTGTCGATCAGTAGCCAGAATATTGAAGCATGAAAAATATAATCCGTATAAACCACATTTAGTGCAAGAATTATTAAACGGGAATTATGATCGTAGAAATTAATTTTGCAAAAGAGTGATGGAGATTTTCGAAAATTAATTTTACATAAAATTTGCTGTTTTCAGACGAGGCTCGCCATTACGACACAAACAAGCTTCATATCGATTTTGTAAGTCACTAAACATATTTATAAAAACTGGTTCATGTAACTGCCGGAAAAATGCTTGTATTCTTTCTCGTAGTTCTGCACTATACCCCGGCGGATTTTCTGAGCGAAATATTTTGTCTGTCATCATACCTCAAATGTATGCATCAGGTGGCGTCAGATCCGAGAAGGATATTCGAAGTCTGTTCTCCGGGAAATTATTCTATCATCAAAATACTGACGAAGTAAGTTTAGGTCGCACGTAGCTGTATGGATCGTTACACCATCTTGTTGAACCCTTTGCGTGCGCACCAATAGAAATCGTGCACGGCAAAAGTTCTGTAAATTTCTCACCAAAGGTATAATATTGTTCTCCCTGAACGATCTTGGTTGACAGTAAGTGGATTCTGATTATCGTCTTCAACGAAATGTGGACCAATTATCCCATGACCAGAAACCGCGCACCAAATGGTAAATCGGGCACTGTGGAATGGTTTCTCTCGTCTGAAAACCATATGTTTTTCAAAAATTCGGAATCCTCGTAAATTAAGCTCAATATGCGACTACAGTAAATTTCCCTTGGACGTTTGTCCGCAGCGTTTATTCGTTGTCCAATTTGAATATGGTATGGATAACCACCAATTGATTTGATCAGTCGACGTGTAAATGTTTCACTGATGTTGAGTTTACATGCAGTTCTTACAAGGCTTCTTTTCAGTGAATGCACAATTTGGTCAAAAACACGTCCTGTGTTTTCATTAGTACACACGTTTATCGACGACCTGAAGAACCTTCATTACGTTGACTCAATACACTACCAGTGCGACGTAATTTCTCAACAACAGCTAATATCATACTTTTACTGGGGGCTACTTATTAAACTGTTGTCGGTATCTTACTGACACCTGCTGTAATCATAGACCTTTATTGTGACCATTCAGTATGAGCGTAAATAATGTTCTACTAAGAACACATTTTCTGTCATCGCTAGAACCATTTTCAATTCAAATGCAACTGCAACGTAACAACGATATGTCAACTAATGACGATTAAGTCAATAATGACAAATTCATATTATGTAAGCAACTCCATAGCCCTCTAAATTTCCGTACTGTTTATTCTGGCGGATACCGTACTTCTTGTAAATATAAACAACTGTATGGCCGATACAAGTATAAATAACACACCGTTCATATTAATTTTGTTAATTATTCTATTCGAAATATTTTGCTCCCTCCTAATTACCCAGGTAATTACTTTGCCAAATATTTGTTTTTTAGCGATTCCGTCGAATTTTTTTCTATATGAAATTAATCCCAATCTATTAAACAGTGTGTGTTCGTAAGTATAGTAATATACAGACTCATTTTAGAAATTGTTTATTTCGTATTCCTTTCACGTATTGGTATCTGAATTATTTTTATTATACTACCGCAAATGTAAAACATATACAGGAAACGGAAAAAAGAGAACTCACAACAGTGTATATGACTTTTCCAAAAATGGTAATTGAAGAACAAGCAGCAAAAGAATGTCGACGACGTGAAACTCGCGTAATGCTCTCCGTTCTGGTACTTAGAGAAATAACATTTAAGAGTTATTGGAATTATTGAACTAACTTGTTGGTGTCATATCTCAAACGTATTGCGAGACATATAAGAATGTTTAAGAAAAAATATTTCAGAAATTTGTTGAATTATCGAGCTGATATGCCGAAACGATAATGTAGACCTAAATTGTGGGAAAAATAATACCGATAAGTACCAAATACACACAAAAGTTATTAAAATCAATTCGAATTCTTTGAAACAGCAAAAATATAATCGTCTAATTACATCATTAGCCTGAAAAACCTATCACAATTAGATACGCTTTAGGAATTTCTTAATCGATTAAACATATACACGAGTGGAAGTAATCATACGCTAAGAATATAAAATGACAAGAGCATAATTTATATAAACAAATAGAGATTATTTTGTTATGACAAATAGATATTTTGTACACATACAGATATCCCCCGAAATTTTACTGATCGGTTTAAAAGAAATTTGGAAATTAGTAAAGAGTAAAAATCACTCTGGAAATTTTATCAATTTACAGATTTGCAGCAATTTACACGTCTATATAAGTACGACAACAGGTCTCTTTTATTGAACCTGGTAACCTAATTACAAGATTGCCAGTAATTATACAGAAACCAGATAGCGCAACATTCAAGCATAGCTAAATCACGGGTTTATATGATTTATGTCCAAAAGGAAGTAAAAAATCGCTGCAAATATACAAAATAGCCGACCCGACAGACATTGTACTGTCAAAATTTCAATAAATTTGTTTGTAATTGTTTTGTGAATTGGTGAGAAACTATTGGAAATGTGTAAACAAAGTAAAAATGAGAAAAATAAACGTATTTCTGAGTGATCAATGTGATCATTGTATCTATTAACGAGTGTGGCAACGGATATTCAATTTGAGGAGAAGTACGCCAATGGGAAATTTTACATGCGAGATGAATTCTTCGCGAAACAGCACAAAAGTAAAAACGAATGTAATTTCATTTTAATTTAGACTGGAATGCGATCTTCCAGGTTTTTCTCCAGCTCTTCCGATTTTCTTCCGATTGAAAACATTCAGTTAAGCTATTTCCATCTCGGGAGCATAAAGAACAAAACAAAAAAAGAATCAACCAAATATGTCGTTCCTGTCGTTAGTTATGTTCGAGAGTGTATATAAAAATTATGATTTTTGCAGTTTGTCCGAATTTTCCAACTTTTCTTTGTAATTGTACCAAATTCTTTTTGCTGAAAACCTTTGCGGGACCATAACGAACAAAACTAAAAAAGAATTACGCATATTCATCGTTCGAATCGTGAGTTATGGTCTTGAGTTCGTGTAAAATCTCATATAAGAAAGCATTTTCAGCTTTTTCTGATTTTTCCAATTATCCTGGCAACTTTTCCAATGTTTGTTTCCCTAAAAACCTTTTTTAGACTATTAGGAACATTAAAAAAAATAGCCAAATCGGTTCAGCCGTTCTCAAGTTATGTGCTTACTAACGAACAGCATTTAATTTTTATTTATATTGTGATATGACTCGTCTGTCTGTACGTCAGGCGAAGACCTGACGATAATGTCACCAGCCGATGGTGTCATCATTCTCCCGGACATTATAGAGCCTGGAATAACACCAGACAGAGTCCGTAACAATCTCGAAGGTGCAAGTCGGACTATATACCGGGTGTCTCAGTTATTTTGTTCCAGTGGCGTACCTCCGTTATCTAATAAAATAAAAATTTTAAATTTGTGCCATCTGATACCCACGTAATGTTCTTTAAATTAGGCCTAATACTCGTATTCTCCCACTTTCGGTTTAATCAGAAACGATCTTAACTTTTTTTATTTTAAATAGCACCCTGTATATTTTCCTCAAAATTTGAATTCTACTGAAAATTCTCTTTCCAATGAGGTATTACTCTTTGTATTTAACCTCAAAACAGAGGTGAAATTGCATTTTAGATATTCGAAAATTGGGATCGTAGAAACCAAATCGATCTATGGAAACTAAACCAACATTTGACATTATTTGTTTGTTAACTTTGAGAGTTCATAATGCGTTATTAAAATTTACCTCAAAGTTGCTGCGAACAAAGTTGTATTTAAAATTAATAACAACGACTTTACAAATACGGAAAAATTGAAGATGATTCACATTTATGGGGAATGAAGAAAAAACAGGCGTGATGCCTTCCGTGTTTCCAGAGAGCGGTATCCTGACGGACATATGCTAAGCGCAATGTATTTTACACGACTGGTTTCAAATTTGGAGACATGTGGTACCTTTTAAAAAAAAACCGTTTTTAAAGGAAAGACTGCTACTGATGAATAGCAGTGTTGGTGTTTTGGGAAATGTGCTTCGGAATCCGCTTATTTCAATTCGAGAAATTGAAACAGAATGTGATTGGTATCCCTCGTTCTTCTATTCAACAAATACTAAAATCCGTAAAATTCAGGCCTTTCAAAATTAACCTTCATCAGGGATTAGAACCTGGGGATTATGACAGAAGACTGACGTTTCTTGCATGGCTAGCGACTGCCCGTGAAGATGGCATTATTAGCTCAATATTATGGACAGATGATAGCCGCTTTCATAATAATGGAATCGTAAATCGACACAATTGGCATTATAGGTCTATAGAAAATCATCAACTTTGTGAGAAAACTTTAGGAAATTAATGTATGGTGCGGTATGATCGATGGGTACATTATCGGACCAAAGTTTTGTGAAGGAACCTTAACTGGTGAGACATATTTAGAATTCCTTCAGGGCGAATTTCCAGGTTTTCTTGAAAATGTTCTGCTGAATATACGTGCCAGCATGTATTTTCAGCGTGATTGATCAACTGTTCACAACTGTAGAATTGTGACTGATAATGTTAATCAGATTTTTTCTAATAAGTGGATAGGCACACATGGACCAATAAGATGGCCTGCAAGATCACCGGATCTAACGCCGTTAGATTATTTTCTATGAGGATATTTGAAGAATAGGATATACCACACACCTCTTGCAGATTTGGAATATTTCAAAAATAGTGTTAGGAATGAATGCGCAGCCCTAAATGCCCAATTATTAAGAAGTGTTTTACCTCTGGTGAACTTTTTCATTGAGCCGAATGTTGCATTAAAGCAAATTGACAGTTTGAACATTTTCTTTAGCATCATTTCTGGCAACATAATTTGAAACATACTTGAGTGGGTAAAACCTCACTAAATTTGTATAATACAAAAGTATTTTTAGTAATATAAAAAATATTATTAAAAATGGGGGTAAAAATAATATTTTTTATATTATTAAAAATACTTTTGTATTATACAAATTTAGTGAGGTTTTACCCACTCAAGTATGTTTCAAATTATGTTGTCATATACACATTCGGCTCACGTCGACAATTAGTGAAGACACTAGAATACAGTTTTTTATAGATACGGTGGTTACCGACTATAAAAAACACGTCTAGTCCGGCTGTTATTATGTAGACAGCGCTGAATATTCCTTCACGCTCTGTCTGAATAATTTCGGCTAGATATTAACGTAGTTATGTTTGTTTTGAATGTGTCTCTTCTCCAACAGGGGCGTACCGACGAACATGTAGAAATGTGAAATACGTATCTACGTCTTTGGAGAAGATACATTCAAAAATACATAAATGAACTTGTATTGTGTTCTTCACACCCCATTTTTAATAATATTTTTTATATTATTAAAAATACTTTTGTATTATCTTTTCTGGCGCTTGCGGTTCAAGTTTGGTGCCACTAAGAGATTCATAAATACCGTTCTTGTATAAATAAAATTAATAAGTATAATAGGTATGTTTTGTGAATCATTTAACATAATTTTTCTGTTATTTGACTTTCAATAAAATGTTTGTAAATTATTCTTTTCTAAATGAATAGTTTTTCTAACAGAGATCTTAACAATGAATTTTTGGGAAGTGTATTTTTGCTACTTTAAATTCAAATACGAAATAATGAAATGCTTTTAATAATTTTCTACAATCACAACAATTTTTGAATATTTAAAATACAATTTCACCTCTGCCTTGAAGTCTAAATACAAAGTGTAATACTTCATGGGAAAGAAAATTTTTTGTAGAATTCAAATTTTGAGAAAAATATACAATTTAAAGAACATTAGGTGTCTATTAGATACCCCAAATTTCAAATTTTTATTTTATTAGGTAACGGAGATATGATATTGGAACAACATAACCGACCGGTATATATACCGGGTGTCTCATGTATACCGGTCGGAACGCTAGGAATTAAATCAACCAGCGACAGGCGTGTTAGAATATTGTTATACCGGGTGTATTATGAAAAACCTTTCGTGCTGTAACTTTTTTATTTTTTATCCGAATGTAATAAATTATACGTCGAACTAAATCGTTTTAAAAACACTGTAACGTGATCTACTTTGAATTTTCTTTTTACACTTTGTTTTTGACAGACAGCTGCAAACTGTGTTTTTTTAAATTGCACTATACTTTTTTTTTCCTTATTCAAATATATTACTTTTTCTGAATATGAAACTGTAAACAACGATATCCTTGTATGAAAAAAAAAATCGAGAAATTGAAGGGTTTTTTTTTAGTTCGATTTATTCTGGTTTTTCCGAACACAGAGATTTCTTAAATGCATTTTAAATGCTCTATTTCATTTTATTACCAGCAAATGTGTGTATCTTTTAAGCCCATAAAGGATTACAAACCAATGTGATCAGTGAGCGGTGGGTCAACAACAACATTTACAGTGTTTATTTTAAAAATTTAAAAATCAAGCAGTCATATTGAACGATAAAAGTGCATTCCAAATTTTCGAAGAGAGCTGTGACATCTGTCAGTCACACATTCATTATAACATTTTCAACGATTTATTTCTAAATTTTGTTATTGAAATGGATAATGGCGAATGTGTGGATGCGATTCAAGCATATTTTGAATGCGGAACAAATTCTGCAGCTGCTTTGCGACTTTATGGAAATCGTTTTCCTGACTGACTGCGTCCAAGTGCCGATAAGTTCGGAAGGCTCGTGCGAAATTTACGAAATTTTGGATCATTCAAAAAACCGAAAATAAACGCACGTGTAATTCAAGATCAAAATTTAGAATTAAGTGTCTTGCTCTATGTGGAAGAAAACCCTAATACGTCTACGCGAGAAATTGCTCACTACATGCAGGTATAACATTCTACAGTTCAGTACATTCTGAAGAAGCACAAGTTCCCTCCTTATAAACCACGGAAGGTGCATGCTCTCGGGTTTTCATGAATAAACTAAGGGAAGATCCAATTTCGTCGTGTGTTGTGGTCAGATGAATGCACTTTTGGGCAAAATGGTGTATTCAACAGAAATAATCATCGCAATTGGAGCATTGAAAATAACCATGTTATGATGCAACACAATTTTCAAAATCGGTTCAGTGTAAATGTATGGTGTGGCATTTTAGGCGATAGAGTAGTAGGGCCTTTTTTGTGGAGGGTAATCTAAACCAAGAAAAGTATAATCATTTGTTACGCAATGAATTAGGCGATTATTTAGATGAGTTGCCACTTGCTGAGTTAAACAGGGTGGTGTTCCAACAGGACGGTGCCACACCCCATAATGCACGAATGAATACTGATTTTCTAAATAATTATTTTGGCGTCAGATGGATGAGCACTTACGGACCTATTCGATGACCTGCTAGATCGCCAGATCTGAATCCACTGGATTTCTTTCTGTGGTCTTACATTCAAGATCATGTCTATTTGACTCCACCTGATACCAGAGATGATTTAGTAAGAAGGATAGTACAAGTATGTCATGAAATACCACCAATGCTTATATTAAACGCAGCAGTTGGAGTTAATAGGTGTCAAATGTGTCTGGAACAAAATGGGGCCAATTTAGAACATTTGATTCATTAAAATAAATGATAGCTTGATTTTTGTAAATTTCGTAGTTTTTTTTAATAATAAAAAATTTGTCACTCAATTTAATGGAGGTGTCTTCAGGAAATAAATGTTTATTAGAATAAGTAAAAAAAAATATGTAGTACAATTTAAAAAAAAAAAATTTACTACTGTCTGTCAAAAACGAAATGTCAAAATTTTTTATTTTTTAAAAACAGGTTACAGTGCTTTAAAAACGATTTAGTTTGACATATCATTCATTCAAATCAGATAAAATATAAGGAAGCTACAGCCCCAAAGGTTTTTCATAATACACCCGGTATAAATATGAAATAAATATTGTGAACATAAATACTGTTATTGTTATTATTGGTTATTAAGTATTTTTAGTGTATTCTTATTATTAATATAGTACATATTTCTAATTACCGTTATTTTTTTTAATAGAACCCGAAAGACAAGTTTATCACAATATAGAATCATGAAATTTCACATATTGTTAATGCTTTAATATTGGCTCATAGAATTTGAAAAAATATATAACAACCTTCCACACAACATAAGGAATACACACACAAAAGTTGATCAAAATCAATTATGTAGTTTGTGAGTTTATTAATAACAAATTAAATATTTTTGATTTGTATATATATATATAGATAATAAAAACCCTACATCACATACATAAACAATACTTTATAGAACTATAGAAACTAATATTAGGTAAATCAATTAGGTAGAATAAATAGGAAGATGCAAAATATTTCGAAGACAATAATTTGCATAGTTTATATGAATGATTTCTTGTTTATATTTGGATCGGCGTTACTGTTATTTATATTTCCAATAAGCATGTGGAACAACAACAATTTATAATACATGTGGACTGAAAAACTAGTATTAACCTTTCGATACGTGAGGGGGTACAACTGTACCCAAACAGTTATTTTTCCTAGGTTTGTGGATTAGGGTTGTGATTTAATATAGGTAATCCAACTGGATTATCTTTATTTATAATGTATACCAGCATTATAGGCGCATTACGTAGTAATTTCATGCTCTGTGTTCCCAAAATTGAATAAAATTATGCATGGGGTATAACTATACCACTTTCCATCATCCATGCTTCAAGTGGATCGCCGTTGATACCATGGACAAAATGGTCAACGAGTATAGCTCTAAGAGAGCTTCTAACAGATTGCCATTTGTTTTGTTTCAAAACGTAATAGACATCGCCTATCTCATCAATTTTTACGTCATATGGACAATTAAAAATTCTGTTTCATCTCAGTCTGCTTCTCACAGATGCAAGTAGTTTCTGCTTTCTTTAGGACAAAAACTTATTAGACGACACGTGGCTAGAAGACTGGAAAATCCAAGAAAATTCCACAAACGTGTTGTGGAAGCCACGTACGAATTGATTCTCCCACCACAGAACAGACACAAATTAGCAACACACAAGATCAACTGAAATCTTCTGGACGGTACGTTTTATGTCCATGTAATAAAGATCGCAAAAGAAGAAAAACATGTCATTTGTGTAAAAACTTTTTTGCCGACACAATACAACTGTACAAACAATAACATTTTCTAAATGCCAATCGCATCAAATAGAATAGAGGAGCCATATTAATATATGTTTATTATAAAAATATTTTTCTTTAGAAAAAATATTGCTTTATTTATTCCCTTTTACTTTCATGAGCGGCTGTATGAGCATTTTTGTGAGTATACTTACCTACTTGCGATATGGAGTACATAATGTACTTCCTTCGTCAACCGCGTCATTTTTACACCCTTCGGTATCGAAAGGTTAAAGTTTTCTAATAACACTGGTTAACAAAGTTCGATTTTCTTTTACACCAATACGTGTAGTTCATGTCTTTTTTAAGCTGATTCTGAAACTGTTTTAAAATTTGTTCCACACGTCCAGATTTTGAGATATTTCATTAAATAACAAGTGTTCATTTGAAAAGTCAATCTAGGTTACTTTGAAATTTTGATAGAATAAGACGCAAATATATTAATACGTGTTTGTTGTTCCGTAAACGTAAATCCAAATGACATTTGATAATGTCAATCACAAATATCAGTTAGTGCATAAAATAATCGTGCGTCGATTCAGGTTTAAATAAATTGCTTCTCAGTTTTAAAATGGCTTTCACTTTAGAACATAAAATTTTTTTAGTCCAGGCTTATTTTCGAAGTGGTAATAAAATTGATGGTTTATGGGTTTATTCAGTTCAAGATTGCATGGTAGAATTTCAAGTTGAGTTTCCACATATAAAACTTTAAAACTTTTTTCTGAAACTGGTAGCCTCTTAAGAAAATCAGGCAGCGGAGCAGTTAAGAAACGTACACCTCAAGTTGTCAATCGTGTTGAAGAAATAATGGAAAATGAACCACAAACATCTGTTCGACATTTGAGTCAACAAACAAACCTTTCTGTTGGTACAACTCACAAGTTATTAAAAAAAGATATGCAACTTTATCCATACCGTGTCACAGCTGTACAAGAATTGTTAGAAATATTACCCACGTAGACTACAGTTTTGTAATTGGTTTGTAAATATGAACAATAATGGAGAACTTTCGCAAAGAGTCATCTTTACTGATGAAGCATGGTTTTATAAAACGGGATACCTAAATTCACAAAATACAAGAATTTGGAGTAGTGAAAATCTACATGTAATTAATGAAGAATCGCTTCATCCAGAGAAAATTGGTGTTTGGGCAGCGATAAGCCAAAGGCGAATCATTGGACCAATATTTTTTCAGGGAACGTTAACTGCTCAAAGGTACCGTACGGAAATTTTACAACCATTTGTCAATCAGTTGCATGATGATGAACTTCGAAATGCATATTTCCAACAAGACGGAGCACCTTGTCACTGTACTGCAGAATCTTTGGATTATTTGAGAGAATTTTTTGATGAGCGTATAATTAGTCGAAATACTGAAATTTCCTGGCCGGTGCGTTCATGCGATTTAACAGCTTGCGACTTCTTTTTGTGGCCTTATCTAAAAAATAACATATTTCGAACACCTATATTGAATTTGAATGATATGCTACAGAGAATCGAACAGAAATGCATGGAAATTAATAACAATAATAATGCAACCAGTAATGTTGCAGAATATCATCAGAAATTTTGAACGGAGGATTTTAAAGTGCTTTGATCTTGAAGGACAACATTTTCAACATTTGTTATAGTTTTCAATAAATACCTATTATTTGTTATTTATTTGTATGTATGAAACTGTCAAAATACATATATGACTTCGTAGGTTAAGTAGTAAATTTTAATTTACGACATACTTCAAAATGTTCTCAGTAAATCGCATGCTACTAGATTGACTTTTCAAATGAACACTTGTTAGCTTGTTTTTAAACGCCTTAGATTTTACAAAATTTCAGTTACTTTTGTATAAGATAGATACTACTAAAAATATTGTTGTGTCGAACATTCAGTAGACACGTCTGAACATGTCCTTGCATGTTTCCTACGTCAGAGAACTTAAACCACCTCCATTTTTGCTTTGGAACCAATCAAATTAAGAATTGGTAGATATATGGCTATGTGCTACACACGGCTCATTCCATTCAATGTAAGAATGTAAGTCGGTTCGTGATATCTGAACGTCTTTTTATTTCATAAAGTCACGTACGTGTATGAATGATCCAAATAGTTTCTATTATGTATCTGGAGAATTCACTATCCACCAGCATAAGCGAAATATTACACCTTTAACAGAAAAGTTACATTTTCACTATTTTGGCCTAACCGTTGAACGTCAAGACATCTCATGGGCTCCCGAACCTTGCTGCGCACCCTCTGAGGGGCTACTCAAATGGTAAGAAAAGCTATGCCAATTGCAAGACCTATGCAAGACCTATGATTTGGCGTGAACAAGCGGACCAGTTTACTGATTGCTACATTTGCTGCATGAAAACTTTTGGGTTTTCCGAAGTACCGAAGAATAGCATAAAAGAAAAGTAATAAGAAACACATTTTAAACAGGACGATGTCATACGGCTCCATATGATGTACATACCTAATTATTAGAGAACGGACATTCTTACCACATGACTACATTGTTATTGTTATCGCTGCGAGAGCAGGTGTCCGAGTAAGTTAAACACAAAATCTTCATTGTATTACGCCGGGATGTTCTGAGCGAAGTTTATAAACATTTCCAAGAAGTTTATAAACATTTCCAATTGCCGATTGCGTCTAATGGAATATATTCTCCGAATACAATAGCGGGCTTGTGCATTGTTAACGCTGCGGACTAGATGGCCGGGTAAGTCTAACAAATACTTCATTGAATTACGCCGAGTCATGTGATAAGAATGTTCGTTCCCTACTAATTATTATTTCATTTACTTTTCAATATTTTTTTTCCAAAAGCAGAATAACTTTGTTGTTATTAGTTATTACTAGAGCTGAGGATGTTTGCGGTACGGCAGGACCGTATGTAGTGCATCCCCACATTTAACTATTTATCTAAATATTCTCTGAAATGATTTGCCGGATCTCATAAATGAATAGAGTGATATTTTAGTATGCACTGGATATTGTTATTATACAAAATCATAATAGCCATTTGTATTTATGGATCATAAATAATGATACGCATGTATTTGTATTTGGTTGTGAATTCAATTTAAACTTAAAACGAATCGTAATATTTTAACGACAAGCCGTCCTTACAATACATGCATTCGAGACAAAGTGTGCAACTCTACGAATAACTTCCATAATTGATCGAAAATGGACATTTTGGAGCTGAAGTAAAGCCCCTATTCTTAGAAAATTTTATTACTGTCGTTAAGAACTATTATTATAAACAACAAAGGCCTTTTATTAGTGTTGAAGTTTTAGTTTCATTGAATTTCCATGTTGTAAGTAGTCAATTGTAAAGTGTTCATTCACAATATTCTAAAACAAGGTGTAAATTTAACTAAAATCCAGAAAAACACATTCTGATAATATATTACTAGATTAGAAGCTGTGTTTATTACTATTTATTATATTATTTTTATAACCAAATGCAATAAAAGCTACGAAAACAAAAGAAATCTCGATTTATTAAAATCTTGTCACACAGCCTTTCAAAGCCTGGCAGCACATATTTTGCATATATTTTATATATACTACCTACTTGAACTAGGTGAATGAAGTTAGAAGTTATAACTTATAACTGGCCTGGCAGCACATATTTTGCATATATTTTATATATACTACCTACTTGAACTAGGTGAATGAAGTTAGAAGTTATAACTTATAACTTCTAACTTCATTCACCTAGTTCAAGTAGGTAGTATATATAAAATATATGCAAAATATGTGCTGCCAGGCTTTGGAAGGCTGTGTGACAAGATTTTAATAAATCGAGGTTTCTTTTGTTTTCGTAGCTTTTATTGCATTTGGTTATAAAAATAATATAATAAATAGTAATAAACACAGCTTCTAATCTAGTAATATATTATCAGAATGTGTTTTTCTGGATTTTAGTTAAATTTACACCTTGTTTTAGAATATTGTGAATGAACACTTTACAATTGACTACTTACAACATGGAAATTCAATAAAACTAAAACTTCAACACTAATAAAAGGCCTTTGTTGTTTATAATAATAGTTCTTAACGACAGTAATAAAATTTTCTAAGAATAGGGGCTTTACTTCAGCTCCAAAATGTCCATTTTCGATCAATTATGGAAGTTATTCGTAGAGTTGCACACTTTGTCTCGAATGCATGTATTGTAAGGACGGCTTGTCGTTAAAATATTACGATTCGTTTTAAGTTTAAATTTAATTCACAACCAAATACAAATACATGCGTATCATTATTTATGATCCATAAATACAAATGGCTATTAAGATTTTGTATAATAACAATATCCAGTGCATACTAAAATATCACTCTATTAATTTATGAGATCCGGCAAATCATTTCAGAGAATATTTAGATAAATAGTTAAATGTGGGATGCACTACATACGGTCCTGCCGTACCGCAAACATCCTCAGCTCTAGTTATTACTATTGTTAGAACTATAAAAGGAACGAAAATTGTCTAATGTTTATGTTCATTTTAAAATAAGATATGTATATATATGGGTGTGTAATTTATGAATAATTTTTTCGATATTTACCAAGAACTTGGCCTTTTCCTTTATACATATAGCATTCGCATATAATAAAATTCAAGTATTTATCTTAATTGTCTTTTTACTAGGTTATTTGATAAAATACATTTGCGTTTCTAATTATAAATAGTGCTTGTCTAACTCTAATTTACATCCTAAACTATTCCAATATGCACATATTTTAATATTAATTATGATAAATGTGAATAGTTCTCATACAATACCGTATTTATTAACTCAACGTGACGCCGCCGTCATTGTGTTATTTTACCGCTTTAAACTATTCACATATTCCTGCGAAGCCGTGCTTCGGGTCTGTGTACATTACGTTTACTTTTAAAAGAAACCCAGAGAGTTCGCCTTTCAATATTTACTCGACCGAACAAAAGGTTTTTGTCGGATTACTTAGAGATTAGCTTGGAATTAAATAAAACGTGTTCATAGCATGGTGGTTTTAGTAAACTGTTTTTTTTTTCGAGTAAAAAGCCGAATTATTCACCAAATCATTCTCCACCAAACAACCTTTGTCATTGTTCTCTTACAATTTGACTTGGGCTATATAAACCGTTTATAAAAAGAATGATGGCCTCCTGAAACGTTACTAAATAAATATTATTCTTCAAGGCTGTAGGATGTTTTGTTTCTTCTATCGTCTGTTGGTTCCAAAGTTAAAGCAAAGGTATAATCGAATATAATTGAATTCAGTTTTTATTAGAAATTACATTAACTGTAGTAACTTGGCAACCTAGTAAAACAAAATAAACAACATTTTAAGTGATCTTACGTTTACTATTTCAATAGTCTCAGGATTATTTATTTTGAATTATTCGAACATGAATAATTCCTATTATAACAAAGTAAACATATTCCTGTTGGAACTGTGCGATAACAAGTTGTGTTAAATAGATCTTTAAAATTGCTAGTTTTATTTTTTGGCCTAAATTTGTTTTTAATTTTTGGGGAATATTATCTGTACAAAAAGGTTTTGTTTAAGTATGACAATACGTTAAGCACGTATAAAGCGTTTGTACAATATGAAACAAACATGTAAATAAATAATTTACATATCTGTAACTATGCACATGGACAATACACCTCGTATTTTCAGCATTTACTTCTGCTTAATACATATGTTTCTGCCATCTAGGCGTCCTCCGCTTAACTGAGGACGCCTAGATGGCAGAAACATATGTATTAAGCAGAAGTAAATGCTGAAAATACGAGGTGTATTGTCCATGTGAATAGTTACAGATATGTAAATTATTTATTTACATGTTTGTTTCATATTGTACAAACGCTTTATACGTGCTTAACGTATTGTCATACTTAAACAAAATCTTTTTGTATATTTACCGCCATCTGGCTGGTTGTTAACGGACTACATCTACATACGTATTTTATCGTTTCCCGTAGCAGCTTAGCTGTTCGAACGATAGGTAGCCCTCCAGACAAAGTCTCTTTCGCCCGTAAGATGTCAATTATTAAATAGTTGTCTTCTTATAGGACGGAACTTGCTTGATCTATGCGGGTTATTTCAATAAATTTAAATACAGATACAAACCAGTTGTTTATAACAGGTTTGTATTAATTTGTATACATTGTTTCACTAGCTTAACTGAGGACGCCTAGATGGCAGAAACATATGTATTAAGCAGAAGTAAATGCTGAAAATACGAGGTGTATTGTCCATGTGCATAGTTACAGATATGTAAATTATTTATTTACATGTTTGTTTCATAATATTATCTGGTTTGCAATTGATGTGTTATTTTAACGTTCGCGATCAAAATTATGTAACATATTCTTCATGGAACTCTGGAACTAGCAAGTTCAAATGTGAAGAAAGATGAAAAAATTGGCTTAAACTCACAGAGTCAAATATAAGATTGCTACTAAAGTAAAGACAGAAATGGAATTAAAAGAAAATGTTAACGTTCGTAACTTTTCTACTAGTCTCTGCTATTTTTTCTTTTATTTCGTTAATACAAATTATTATATTGAATACAACTCCTATTTCATATACCGGGTGTCATTGAAATAAAAAAACAATTTACGAAAAATAGAAATATGTAATTATATGGAATATAAATCCAATATATTTTCTCAAAATTCCCTCTCGAGAAAACGAGCAAAAATGACGAAGATATTAAAAAAAAAATTATCACGCCACTGTGGGATCGACTATATTATAAAAGATAATATCCTAAATAACATCCGATAATAACAGAAAGAATAGTTTTGTTATTGTCCATCTTATCCAACGGTTGCGTATGTAAACATCTGCTGTAGCGTATGTGCATATGAGGTATTTATTATTAGTACATATTCTGAATGTTTTGAATTCATGAATTCATACAATTTTCAGGTTATTCAATTATTCAAAGATACATTCTAGTAATAATAATAAATCATGCCTTAGTATTCCAAAAAATAGATAACAAGGTGTGAAAATATGTGTTGTTCGCTGCTAGCAATTTGTGTCTCCTTCTGGGAGACAGAAGGAGACACAGCGAAATTTTAGCAGCGAACAACACATATTTTCACACCTTGTTATCTATTTTTTGGAATACTAAGGCATGATTTATTATTATTACTAGAATGTATCTTTGAATAATTTAAACCATAGCAGCTTAATTACTTGACATTTATATCCTGTCATTCATATTTTGTATTCTCTTGATAAAGGCGTATACAGCCGAAACATGTAGAGTTTTTTAAATACATATATTTTGAAGTAATATACAGACCTTTAATCGCCTACTGATTAGGTTTACCATATCATACCAAGGTCACGAAGTTATTATATTTATATATATATATATATATATATATATATATATATATATATATATATATATATATATAGTAGATTTAATTAGCTGGCGATTTAAGGTCTGGTTTTATTCAAAAATGCATATATGTATTTAAAACAATATTACATGTTTCGGCAAGTGATGCCTTTCTCAAAGAATATAAAATGTAAATGACAGTATATTAATGCCATACTTATACAATTGTAGTTGTCATGGATAAAATTATTCAAAGATACATCCAGTTTAATAATAATAAATTGTGCCTTAGTATTCAAAAAATAGGTTGACAACAAAAACGGAGAATGGCAAGGCATGAGTTATTATTATGTATGCGCCCGTGGAGCGGCTTAAGATGTTAAGCTGTCGGCATTCGCCTTAAACGAGAAGGAAAACCACGAAAACCTACTCGGACAGCCAGTCAGGGATCCAAACACGGAACTGTCAGCATGATAAGCAAATGTACACGAAACATTCCCAAATGGTGGATTGGTCGTGGAGGATTCATTGACCCGCACGGTCTCCAGATTTAAAACCCCTAATTTTTTTCCTTTGAGATCATTTTAAGTCTGTGGTTTATACGAAATGACCGCATAATCTTGACGAGTTGCGGCAAAGAATGATTGTGGAAGTGTAACTAATTCGTGAGGAGGCTTTGGCAAATGTCATTTAAGAATTTGTTTACAGACATATTGTCAAGAAGTGAGCGGTCATCATTTCGAAAACTTTGTTAACTGATACTGATTTTGTTTATACTGTTTGTTTTCATTTTTCTTGCTGGAAATAAAATTTGCATTATTAGATTTAATTAAATATCTCTGTCGTTGTTGAACAAAAGTGCTAAACCTCCTAGCGCAGAGTTCTATTGAAATTTGTAAAAATATATACGATGTTTCATAAAATTAGTCATTTAAAATAAAAAAATTAACATCATTTTCGGCTAAACCGGAAGTCTGATTTAAAAACGAATATGCTCCTCGAATTCACTATTTGCATTAATTTAAATGTAAAAAATATTATTAAAATCTAAGTGATCGTGTCAAATATAATCGAATGGAGCCATACATTTGCCTAACCCCATATATATTTAACATTAATAGTAAGTAATTTTAATAATGAGATCTAATTTCTTTTCCCATTTAATACTTTTAAATTATAAAAGAAATAACCTTTTATGCTATTTACACAAGTTAAATTTCGGATGACGTTGAAATTTAAAAAAATTTATTTGTTCATTGTTTTTGACATTACACTGCAATATAGATTATAACTTAGAATACACTTGAGGATTATTAGCGATCTGCCTCGCGTCAGAATTACACTAATAACACCGTTTTACTAATGCGTTGCCCATCTTATATATTAAATTTTAGCTTTTCTTACTCCATGTTTCCGGCTAAATGAATGAAGCTACAGAATCAGCGTCTGTAATATAATGAATGAATCTATTGAGTCAGCGTCTATAACTCACAATTATATTTCTTTCCATAATAATTTTTCTTCGTTGCTATCAAAAAAAAATTAATAATAATTCATCCCTCTTTTTTATTTCAAAACTTCAGCTACTTGTTTAATTTTTTATTTGATATAAATCTCCTTAATAATTTCGCTTTTCACATTTTACAATCTTCTGTCATAATTTTTTTGTACATCTTCCTGACATTTACATTTAACATATGCACATTACTTATACTTTTATGTAAGACAATTTATTCAGGATTAAATCATACATATTTTCCTTTTATATTTAATATCATAAGAATATATTAGCAAAAGCCCGGCAACCGCTGCTACGCCACAGTAGTTGTTGCGCTATAGTGTCTGGTATGCTCTCCGGCTAATGTTTTGTCAGGTAATGAAACCTACGTGAATATTGGCATTTAGGCCGTTTTTCATAACTGTTTGGTTCATACTTCTAGAAGTTCACCCTACCGAATTGGCATCTTCGAAGAGTTCCTCGAAATGTGCACCTCATGCTCGTAGTCAGCTAAGTCTTGTCGAAAAGTATAAAATGATTCAGGAGCTCGTTCTGTCTCGTGACAACATCAAAGCGCATTCATTAAAACACTTTCCTGTAAATGGGTTCATTATAAGCATCTTTATACTTACTTTAGTGTAAGAAATATATTTTATTCTAGCTTACAGGGTTTTTCGGTTGCCTTTCACGATTTGTCATTTGTAATTCACTAATTCTCAAATGACTTTACCAACTGTCAAATTTGTGTCAATTGTAATTCCCTTTTATCAAAACTGTTTCACTATTTGTCAAATGATTTTCTCTATTCTTATGCAAATAAAATAA
Source organism: Melolontha melolontha (assembly GCA_935421215.2). Classification (NCBI taxonomy): domain Eukaryota; kingdom Metazoa; phylum Arthropoda; class Insecta; order Coleoptera; family Scarabaeidae; genus Melolontha; species Melolontha melolontha. The sequence continues at coordinate 96,282,034 of OW285236.1, read as the reverse complement.
TAGAAAGCAATCGAACTCATGTATATTTAATAGGAACCAACGAAACTTGTTATGTAAAATAGACAATAAGTAATGAAATTCTTAAACATTCATGTACAATTTACGAAAGAATTTCGATTCTTCGTAAACAATCGCCTAAGTAGGCCTCCATATGTTGTATGTAGTGAAGGCAGTGTTCGTGAGTGATATTTTCTGATACTCTGTGGATGGATTGATATAGCTCATCCGCATTTCTTGGTTGTGATCTCTTGATGTAATTTTTTCATTGACTAAACAATTGCTCAATTGGATTCAAAAATGGGCTATACGCCGGAATAAATACAGCATGGTGGCCATAAGCTTGAATAAGATTTAGTACTTCAGCATTTTTGTGAAAGCGAACATTGTCCATTATAAGATAAGCTCCTACGATATTACATATCAACACGAAAATGATTAATCAAATTTAACAGATACTCTGAAAAATATTCCACGTTGTATGGTCTATCCTGCATTTGAAATAAATATAACGAATTAAAATTCATTCCAGCTACAATTGAATAATTTCGTCCTCTAACTTGGCATTTACGTAAACATGCTGGAATATTTTTGGCAGATCTACCAGAGGACACTCTTGAGTAAACATTTATACCAAATTCATCAATGAAACAAATTTTGTCTCTCTCATGCATAATTCTGTTGTATTAAATTGCATAATCAAAACGATTTTGTATTATAGCTGGTGTACTTCTTCTTTCTGGTTTGCACGTCACTTGTTTCATAGAATAATGGAATTCTTTTAGAGCCCTATTAATGGTTGATGTAGATATTTGCATATCGGGCCATTGGCAAAGACTCTTTGCTTGTAAATCACGAAGTGTAAGAGTACAATCCTCGTCAATCCAATCACATATTCGTTCCTTTTGGGCTTCATTAAGCTTTTGCTTTCTGTGACCTGGAGGTTGTTTATATATCTGTTCCGGTTGCACATGTTTTGCATAAATTTTACGCACTGTATTCGGTTTTACATTAAACTGTATTCCCACATCAATAGAAGATTTTCCCTGATTCATGGGGTTACTAATTAATGGGCGCACTTCGTTACTAATTTTCGCATTTCGCCTTCTCACACGCTCCATGTTACAGTAATGACAGTTCATGAAATTACTTTGACAAAAGATGAAATTCATTTGACAAATGTGAATATCATTTGAATAATGGTGAAATACAAATGACAAATGGTGAAAGACAAATAAAAGAGTGAATGTCATTTGATAAATAATGAATCACAAATGACAAATCGTGAAAGGCAACCGAAAAACCCTGTAAAACCAGAATAAAATATATTTCTTGAGACATTTAATTAAAAAATCACTCTCCGGTTAAATCACCCTGGCGATATAATCATTATCTGTCTTTCAAACAGATAATATAAAAATTTTAATGTGTATGTTGATAAATTCATTAACTTTCATTTAAAATAACTGTACATTATTCTAATGACTTTTAGTAATACATGAGTTCAAGAATTGTAATCAATATCAGTCAAACTATGATAAATGAATATTGTTGATAGTGATAAATAAGTTATAGAAATTATGCATTTAATTTGTCGTTTGCAAGAGATAATAAGTCAACTTAATTATATGTAATTCCATCAAAGTAATACAACGAGAAATAAAAATTTTCAATATGTTTGAAAGCGGTATTCTCATACCGTAAAATTCACTCTCACACTTAATAATTATGCTCGTCCTCATTTTCTGATTCACAATGCAATTTGATTCGACATAATAATGGGGACTGTTAAGTAATGCGAATTTGTAGCTATCCTGCTTGAGATGTTTACCACAACGATTCACGAACCGTAAATGACGTGAATGGCAAAATCTAATTTAAATATTAATAAACACATTCCGTCTGCATGATAAAGGTACTAACCAATCAAATGTAAAAATTTCGAGCAGGTATTTCAAAAACGTTCGGGCCATTCATTCCACTTTATATATTTTAATCTGGGCAATATAGCCGTGTGATTAATATCCGTTCCCTATCATTGACGCTAAATGATATAAATGCAAATTAGGTAAATGGGTTTATTCCGTTTACGCTATTAGTCTTGGCCTCTGAAACGTTTATAATAGCGGTTCGTGGCGGCTATAATTTTCAAATACTTGGAACCTAGAAAATTATCTGTTCACTTAAATTTAAACATACGAACGGTATGTATTTACAGACATATGTACGTACGGAAAGATTATGTATTTCTCACAATTTGTTCCGTGTATATATGCCGATTTAATTTGATAGTAATTAGACACGGTGAAAATTATTGTATATGTTATAAAGGAAGGAGGTGTGGATATTGGTTTCCTAGAACTAAATAATATTATTAGAAGCAATGGCATATTAAAATATAAATTAAATTCGAAAGAAATATAAATGAAATTGTTCTAATAAAATTTCGTATTAATTTTGTTATTAGGGATCTGCAGTATAGAGAAAGGAGTATTACTTACCAAGTTACGGATAAACGCATTTTCTCCAGAAGAAATATTACAGGGTTTAAAAAACATATCACACATCCTGACTGTTCACCGTTCATATCCACAGTTCAAATAATAGTAAATAATTGTTCCATAAGCTCATGTATTAATAATTGTCACTGTACTGTCACTGTCACTGTAAATGCATTTATATATTGAAAACAACCGTTCAACATCTACCGATGAAATAGGAGCATATTTAAAGTACATTAAGTTTTTTAGTCACGTATCCCTGGCTCGGAAAAATTCTTTACCATCAAGCAACTCAACAGTTCGGCGTAGAGTACGAAATCCTGGATTGTAACTTAAAATTGCTTCAAATTTGTTTTTTTTTGTTTTTTTTAATTGTCAGCAGGTAATTTGGAAAGGAATTGACGAAGTGATCATGTATATATCATATATATTCATGGGGTCAGTAATACAATATTGTATATTGGTCAAAATAACTTGTAGATGACGAATGGCTGCAAGGATTCTGGAATGGTATCCATGAATAAATCTACCTGAATAGTTAGGTCAATAAATACCTGCTGAGCGTTTAAAATAGAAACAGCATCATTCGGATGCTGTAGCTGTATTATAGCTTTAACGTAGTCAAAATGCATATGATAATAGGATGGTGCTTCTATCCCCAGATTATGTGCCCTAGCGTATTATAACAGCTTCTGGTGGTAGTGGCACATACACGAAATAAATTCTTGTGTGCAGGTCCCCTTCAAAAACTTTCTTGACAGAAGATATAAACTTATCTGCATCTGCATTTTGACTTCCTCTGATACACGCTGAAGAGCATATGCGAAACATGTAATATGCGTCATACTACTGTATTTTTGTTGTACGAGCCGACCAGCCACCTTCATATATGTAAGTCCATCTGTAACAAATAATAACACTCTCTCTTTATTTACATCATGCTTTTCATCTCATAGGCGATTTCAAACACGCAGTTATGTGTTACGAGTTCTGTATTTCGATTCTATTAGATGCAAGTAGATGTGTAGACATTGCCATGTCGCTATCCATCACGTCAACCAAAACATTTATAATATTGCGTTCTTTAACGTCAGTAGTTTCATTTACTAACACCCAAATATGTTTATTGTTTCAATTCTTTAATTGTTTCGACCTTTGCTTGATGTAAATCCATATCACTAATAAATAAAACACACATAAGATGTTTTAATAGAGAATGAGCACGAATTTAATTTATAATTCGACACCATGCATGTAGAAAATAAAGGTAGAAAACTAAATTGTTTAGAATCTTTAGAAATTAATAAACTTAAAAACTCAGAAATGCTTGTTAACAATTGAAGTCATAATTTCATCGTATTGTAAACATATAATATTTTCTCAAGGTGGATTCCGCGACCACATGCAAGTCACTATACCGATAGGACCAGCTCTCAACGGGCCATACCCTGCAATAAGTGGCGACAGCGAATCCCCACTACGCGCAGTAGCTTACATTACCATACATTGCAGAGTTTTGAATTTAGTAAGACTTAAACCGCGCAAGGATATAGTCGTTTGCATATTCGTTCTGTATACGTAATTTCCACATTTGTTTCAGATATAATAAGGTCGTTATATCTCCAAGTTATTATTATTGTATTCTTAGCTGCTACGGAAAAGTAATTTTAAGTAATAAAAAAACAATAACGTTTTCTAAAAGATAAAAGTAAAAAAATCAATAATTCTGCAAAATAAATTTTAATTCTTAGAAAGTCTCTAAATATAGGATTCGAAAATACCGCCCTCTCTCCCCAAACAATAGCCGAGCCTATTGTAAAACTCCCGCCTCACTCCCTCGAGATTTCTAGGGGTTATTGTCTCGAAAATTCTAAACAGTTTAACTTGCAACTGTTGCAACCTTTACGTTTGCACAGCTAGATACGAATGACGGGCAATCTATTGCTCTCGATCATCGGACTTATGTATGCGCACACGGAGTGGCATCGTACATCCGTTGCCACATCGCATTACGTTCCATACGTATATTGTTGCGTATGGCCCGTAGCGGGCTGGACCTATGTGTATTTCTCGTTAACACAATGTTGTAAAAAGTCAGTAGACTGAGAATGATTCGCCGTATTCCAACGTTATGCGCTACTGGCATTTTAAATACATTCGAATTAAATGCTTTATGTCGTTCATAAGCAGTTGAAGTGCTAGCAATACGAGATTTGTGTGTATCCGACGACACACGCTTTACTGCACGGGCTTCCACTTACCATGACAGTACATATTATATTGGAAATTTGGCATCGGAGGACGGAGTTTAATACCGTCGAATTCTAGCGCAGGCAAATCTCTTATCTGCGTTTCAACAGTATCTCGCGATGGATGTGGCCGGGGCAGATTTACGCAATAGAACTAAAGTAACTAATAAAACTAAACAATAGATCAGCCAGCTACAAATAGCGCTTACAATTTAACCAATATACTTTTGGCATAAAACCCTGCCCTTCAACGCCAAATACATTCGCCGCCATAGATGCAAGTACATACTTTTATACATGCATATCGTAACTAGTAAACACCGTTATTGACGGCGAAGAGGGGAAGTCAGCTGCATCGCGTTGATGAGCCCGAGTTTTACAAATTCGTAAAATATGTACATTACAACATTACATGTATAATGCCAGTCTTCTTTTCATCCTTGTCGGCAGTATCTATGTCTCGCATCCATATGTGAATATAGGTCTAAATATTGCCTTGTATACATTTAATTTCGTTCTTAATGTTAGTTCTTTTCTTCTTAATAAAATTTTTCTTATTCATTGCATAATATATATATCTTACTACTTTTCTCTAATCTTGCTATTATATCTCTTTCTTGACTTCCCTTATCATCAATTATCACACCTAATTACTTGATCTCTTTGACTTGTTTAATCGTTTTTCCATTTAATTATATTTTCATTCTTTGTGGTTCTTTTGCTACCGCCATGACTTTAGCTGTATCTGCGTTTATTGTCATTCCTTTTCGTGTTAATGTATCGTTCCATATCTGTAGATTTCCTTTTAATTCGTCTTCTTTTCTCGCCAATATAATAACATCGTCGGCAAATGCACATTCAGATACATATATCGACTGCAAGTTCTTGTAGCCTACGTATAGTTTTTTGCTTTTACTATTACGCAACAATAAATTGCTTGGAAATGAGGCATTAGTCATGAAAGATTCTAGCATAAGGTTCAGGTAACAGGAAAATTTGCGCCATGTGGGCACCGCGATAATAAACTGATTTCATGAAAGAATAAAGAAAAAACATTTGGTAAGCACTTGACCAGTATCGACGTGAAGGAGATGATTATTTCATGAACATTACTACCAAGGACGGTGGCTATGCTGACCAACTACTTGGACGCAAAAGGAATAATTCATACGAAGGGATCAACTATTAATTCAATAAAATCCTACGAAATTTTACGATCATTAAAGAATTGTATCCGTAGAATAAGACCGGAAAGAAGGAATCTCTTTTGCACCTCTACTACATCAGACTACATTGCAGCAACGAAACGATGATGACAGTGACGAGGCTGAAATTCACAGCTGTTTCGCACTATTCGTGCAATCTTAATTTGGCACCTTCAAATTTCTGGTTGTTCCCAAAGTTGAAGGCGGTATTGAAAGGTCAATATTCATCTGACATTGAAGTTCGGGCTGTTGTTTGGACCAACAGTAAATTGGAGATCTTATATATTAATCCGCCCTCGTATATATTTGTACATTTTTGTTTTTAAAACATACTTTTCTTGATTAATATTTACAGTATCTAACATGAACATACATAAAGTATAGAATAAATCATAAATTTAATATTTGGAAGAATACTAAGTTTACCATGTTCGCTTACTTTTTAGTTATGTTGTAATTGTTATTGGTGTAGTGTAGTGTAGTGACCCTGTATATTTTGCAAATTTTGAAACTTGCCAAGAAAAATCATTTCTAAGCTCTCGCGATATAACCAAAATTATTACAAGAATAATGCATAACATATATCTAACTTCAAAAGCAATGGAATAAATCAAATGTTAGAATAAATAGAAGAAAGAAACATGTGAGAGCTAGTAGAACGTACAAGTGACACGTTTATGCTGTGTAATTTATCTAAAATATATTTCAGGCGAAGCGAGAAACTTAATTTGGTTTGAAATAAAATAAATGTTAGAATATACAATATCTTCCAAGAATATGTAACAAAATCCTTTATCACTTAAGAGTACTTTAGAAACCTTTCATGAAAGAAATATAAACTTTTCATAATAGTTCTGAGACATCGTAGACAACCCTTTGTATACAAATTATGCCTTTTATATTTCAGCAATAGGCGATCCTGGTGTTGGTGTCTGACAACTGATGCGTCTATGGTAAAGTTCTACATTTTTGAGAGAATACTTACTCAGAACGTTTTAACGTACAGGTGTTATTTATGTTGTTTACAGTGACTTAAAAAATTAATCTCGGCCTAGAAATAAAATTAACTCGCGAACGTTAACTTGCGATTATTTTTTACAAATTTCGACATGGATTATCACAACAACAGTGCATCGATGAATTTAGTTCGACTTTTAGCGATGAATCACCATAAAAAAACAGCGTATGTCGGTTATATACTAAATTCGATTGTGGCCATGCTTCGCTCACTGACCAATTGCGTGAAGGTCGTCCAAAATCGGTTCTTGTGCCGAACCACATTGCTGCTGTGCGTGAACTGATATTGCAAGATCGTCATAAGACTTATCGTGAGATAGAGCTATCCTTAGGTATTAGTGTGACCAGCATACATTCAATTTTGCATGAAGATTTGGCTGTCAAAAAATTTGTTCGTGTTGAATACCACATGATTTGACAATCGCTCAAGAAAAGGCTCATGTCGATTGGTCGAAAGAAATGCTAACAAAATACGATCTGGGCCCTTCAAAACATGTCTATGTCATAATCATGGATCTATGCGTATGAGCCCGAAAGTAAACAGTTGTATGTTGTATGGGTCTTTCAAGATGAGCCAAATCCAATAAAAGTTGTTCGTATTGTAATGACTCATTCGATGACGCGAGGCGCGTCATCGCTCTGGACGTTTTCCCGACAGATTTGGAGCATTCTAGACCAAACGTTCCCATTGATATATAAGCCGTCGAGGAAGGGATGTGGACATTCATTGAATCCTACAGTCTCGCGAAGTACACATAAATATAGTTACATAAATATAGAATACATAAATGTACTTATTGTTGTTAATAGTTAGTTTTATATTGTTATACGTTTTAAATATTAATATAGTGTGTGTGTCTAAAGTTATTGTTAGTTTTATTTAAGAACCCGAAAGACAAACGTTACAGTGGTATTCAGGTGTGGACTAATTAATAAATAATAAACTAAGTAGACAATTAAGTGTTAATTAAGTATTCGTTTAAATAAATATACAGTGCGGAAAGACGTTATTTTAAATATCGTGATGGCTAATAGAATGAAACTCACGGAATTGAAAGTGTCCGAGTTAAAACGAGAATTAGAAGAGAGGGATGAGGATACAACTGGCAAAAAGTCGATCCTCCAGCAACGGCTTCGCAATGTGTTGATCCAAGAAGGCGAGGATCCAGAGAATTATGTCTTTCAAGTTCCAGGCGGAGATGCTGACGTGAATTCGCTGTTTATGAAAATAGAACAAATGGAGCAGAAGAATCTGGATAGTGCGAAAAATATGGAACAACGATTAATAGAAAATGCGCAAATTCAAATGCAACAAATGCAGCAGAAAAGTCTGGAAACTTCTGGAAACTTAGCGAAAACTCTAGAACAAAGACTAATAGATAATTCGCAAACCTTGGAACAGCGTCTAATAGATTCACAAACTCAAATGCAACAAATGGAGCAGAAGAACCTGGAAACTTCTGGAAACTTAGCAAAAACTCTAGAACAAATGGAACAGAAGAATCTGGATAGCGCGAAAAATATGGAACAACGATTAATAGAGAATGCGCAAATACAAATGCAACAAATGGAACAAAGAAACCTAGAAATCGCTAGAATCCTCGAGAAAAATCTGGAAAAGAAATTACTAGAAAATTCTAGAAACTTCGAAAAAGTTCTAGAACAGCGACTAGCGGAAAAATCAGAAGCGTTAAAAGAAGAGGTTTTCACAGCTGTAGAAGAGAAAATTGGAGAACATTCTAGACTTTTAGAGGCAATAATGATTGAGATGAAATTACCCGCTGCCATGAGTCATTCTGATCCCAGGCAGGTCAACGAAGAAGTCATACCGCGGCCCATCGAAATAAAAGAAGAACTTGTGGCTATTTCAAAGACCAGAATCAAGCCACCAACCTTTGATGGAAAGACGTCATGGGCAACTTACCTGACGCAATTCGAAGCGGCCGCAGAAGCAAACGCATGGTCTTCTGCCGAGAAGGCGACTGCTTTAGTCATAGCATTGAGGGGTGATGCTAGTGATATTTTGCAGACATTGCCTCCTGAGGAACGTAAAGATTATTCTCAACTCATTAAACGCTTGGAGATGAGATATGGCCATGCGCATTTGGAGCAAGTATACCATACCCAACTGAAGAATCGATCACAGAAGAAAGGCGAGAATCTTCAGGAATTTGAGGCAGATATTGCTCGTCTAGTTCGACTTGCATATCCGATGGCACCAGATAATTTCATGGAACACCTAGCGGTCCAGACATTCATAGATGGTCTCCGGGATATTGATACGCAGCAAGCATTAAGGTTGGCAAGACCGAAAACCTTGATCGATGCTTTGGCACACGCGCTTGAGTTTGAGACTGCAAAGCAAGCCTCTCGGAACCATGCTCGTGTCTGCACTGTTGACAAGCAGGAAAATGAGGAGTTCATGGAGCAGGTGGTTAGTAGAGCTCTAAACCAGATCAAATCAAATAAAAGAGTACTGCGATGCTGGAATTGTGGAGAGATTGGTCACGTTCGGAGTAAATGTGGTAAGGTGACCAAGAAAGCATCGTCTGAGCAGCAGGAAAACTAAAGCGGGTCGATGAGCGAGGGCAATCATCGATCCAGCATCAGGAAGCCCCAAAAACGCCTGGCCAAGTCGCATCCCTGCAACATCAAACCAACGGCCTGTATGTGGACGCTGTTATGGAAAGAAAGACCTATGCTTGCTTGCTAGATACTGGATCGACGAAAACCATCGTGCGACCCGATTTAATTCCCAGAAATAAAAAGTTATTTTCTAGCAAATGGAGACTTAGGACCGCAACAGGAGGAGCAGCTTCTGTGGCAGGTGAAGTAGATGTCAACTTTATCATAGGACCAACATCAGTCCGACATCGTGTTCTCGTAGCCGACATAAAAGAACAAATAATCTTGGGATTAGACATCATGAACACCTACGGCTTCCAGTTAAACATGAAAGAAGGCACTTTAAAAATAAATAATGAGGAATTGTTTCTTCATGGGAAAAATTGTGGGAATGTACAAGTAATTACTGCAGAGAATGTTGTTCTGGATGCAAGAAGTGAGACATTTTTGACGGCGTGTATGGAAGGTGATTATTTGGACGGAAATGTTACAATGTTGGAACCAAAGGCTGATGATGACGAGGTGGGCCGAGGAATAGTAGTTGCCAAAATGCTGGTTAAGACTCAGAAGACTGTACCGATAAGGGTAATGAATGTGAACCATTACCCTGTTTCATTGAAGAAGGGTACTATTCTGGGGTGGTGTTCGCCAGTGTCGGCCGTCGTTCATCGCATAGAGGCGAAGAAGAATGGATTCGTGCAGGTTCCTGAGAAATTGTCCAAGATAATCGACTCCGCCTGTCAAGGATTGAGCAAGAAGGAACAAAATCAAGTTAAGGACCTAATCAAACATTATGAAGACGTCTTCGAAACTGAGACTGGTACGAAAGGTAAAACCAATATTGTAATGCACAAAATAAATACCGGCGATGCAAGTCCAATTCGACAAGGACCAAGAAGGTTACCACTGGCAAAACGTGAGGAAGCCAAGCAAATTATACAAGATATGGAAGGCCAAGGAGTAATTGAACCATCGAATAGTCCATGGGACTCGCCGGTGGTCCTTGTCAGGAAGAAGGATGGATCTACCAGATTCTGTGTGGACTATCGTCGTTTGAATAGTGTGACCAAAAAGGACAGCTATCCTCTCCCAAGAATAGACGATACGCCAGACACCTTGGCAGGAGCAAAATGGTTCTCCACTCTCGACTTAAAGAGCGGTTATTGGCAAGTGGGAATGGATCCCAATGACAAAGAGAAGACTGCCTTCAGTTTAGGTACAGGACTCTGGCAATTTACAGTCATGCCATTTGGACTGTGCAACGCCCCAGCTACTTTTGAGCGACTCATGGACACTGTACTGAGGGGATTGTCTTGGAATACCTGCCTGGTATATCTCGATGATGTGATTGTGGTAGGGAAGACCTTTGAAGATCACATGAAAAATTTGGAAGTAGTATTCCAGAGGTTGCGAGATGCCAACCTGAGATTAAGTCCAAAGAAGTGTCACCTTTTCCGCAAGGAGGTAAATTACCTTGGACATGTGGTTTCCGGAAAAGGAATTGCTGTGGATCCAGAAAAAGTAAAAGCTGTGGAAAAATGGCCGGTACCCAAAGACAAACATCAGCTAAGAAGCTTTTTGGGATTATGCACATATTATCGACGCTACGTTCCTGGATTCTCCAACATTGCAAAACCACTTACTCGCCTAACAGAAAATCGAGCATTCATTTGGAACAACGAATGCCAAGCGGCCTTTGAGTTGTTAAAAGGTACGTTGATCAGTGCACCCGTTTTGAACTATCCGCTACCATCTGGGAGGTTTGTTTTGGATACGGATGCCAGTAGCGTCGGGATTGGTGGCGTGCTCTCTCAAATCCAAGATGGACAAGAAAAGGTCATTGGATACTTCAGCAAGACCCTGTCCAAACCAGAGAGGAACTACTGCATAACCAGGAGAGAACTATTGGCAGTAGTTAAGACCATTGAGCACTTTTACAAGTACCTGTATGGGCAGAAGTTCCTGATCCGCACTGATCATGCCGCCTTAAAGTGGCTCTTGCAATTTAAGAATCCAGAGGGTCAAGTAGCTAGATGGATTGAGAGGCTACAGGAGTACGACTTTGTCATTGAACACAGAGCAGGTCTCAAACATCAAAATGCAGATGCCCTTTCCAGAAGGCCCTGTCCAGAAGACTGTCGACATTGCAACAGAATCGAAGACAAATCGGCCAACGCTCTTCGAACCACCGTTGTTGATGACCAATGGCAACCTGACAATTTGCGCGCAGATCAAGAAGCTGATCCGGATCTTGCAGTCCTCAGGGCTTGGAAAAGAAATGGGCAAAGACCGACCTGGCAAGAAATTGCTCCCCATTCACGAGAATTGAAGTCATACTGGGCACAATGGGATTCTTTAACCATAGAAGACGATCTCCTGAGACGTGAGGTCGAAAATCACGATGGAAGCGAGCGGAAGATGCAAATGGTGGTTCCCAAGAAAAGGATACCAGAGGTATTGCGAGAACTCCATAATGGTGCTTCTGGGGGACATTTTGGAGTCCATAAAACACTGGAGAAGGTGCGCCAGAGATTTTACTGGGTGAATTGTTCACGAGATGTGAAAGAATGGTGCCGAAAGTTTGCTAATTGCGCCGGAAGCAATGGTCCCCAGAGGCGTCGACGTGCACCCATGCGCCAATACAATGTAGGAAGCCCATTTGAAAGGATGGCCATAGATGCCGCCGGCCCTTTTCCAGAAAGCGACAAAGGAAATAAATACATAATAGTGGTCATGGATTACTTTACCAAATGGGTTGAAGCATATTCTCTACCAAATCAAGAAGCTGGAACTGTAGCAGACGTGATTGTGAAGGAGTTCGTCAGCCGTTTTGGTGTACCTTTGGAACTTAATTCCGATCAAGGGCGAAATTTTGAGTCCAGTCTATTCGAAAAGATGTGTGGACTTTTGGGCATACGGAAGACGAGAACAACTCCCTTGCATCCACAATCAGATGGGATGGTAGAGCGAATGAACAAGACCATGATCAGACACTTATCCAAAGTGGTCTCCGAACACCAGAGAGATTGGGACGAACATTTACCATTATTTCTAATGGCGTATCGGGCCTCCGTTCAAGAGACAACTGGCCAATCACCAGCAAACGTGCTATTCGGGAGGGAACTCCGATTGCCCTGTGATTTAAAGTTTGGGAGCAAGCCTGGTGAAGATCTTGCCGGAGAAGATTATGTCAGCACGCTCAGACGACGACTAGATAATATCCACGAAGAAGTTAGACATAATATCCAAGATGCTAGTGACAGAATGAAGGAGAGCTATGACATCAACGCCGAGAAGAGTGGTTACCATGAAGGCGATCGGATTTGGTTATATAATCCACAACGCCGACGGGGCCTATCTCCAAAACTTCAAAGGAATTGGGAGGGGCCATACGAGGTGTTGAAGCGGATCAACGATGTAATATACCGCATCAGGCGAACACCTCACACTAAGCCAAGAGTCGTACATTTTAATCGATTAGCCCCATACTCTGGAGACAATAATGACGAAACCGTTGACTTGCGCCGATTGGATAGCCAATACCATGAACTAACCTTCGAAGACTTTATGGAAAAATATTCTGGTTCGAGAAAAGCTCGATTTGGGGTAACCATCGAGAAACAGCAAGATTTGTTTACGGTGCCGCCAGACTACGCGCTTGCTCACTGCGTAGCCCGAGATCTACGAATGGCCAAAGGAATTGCCTGCGAATTTAAAGAGAGATTTGGCAGAATCGGAAAACTAAGGCAGCAGGGACCAGCAATTGGGAAGAGTCTCCAAATAATAAATGAAGGACAGCCCATATTTTATTTGGTCACGAAAGAACTGTCGAGCCTGAAGCCAACTATCGTGCCTTATGGGAGGCCCTGGCCCACTTACGCGAACAAATGTTACAACAAGACATTCTGAAATTGGCAGTTCCAAAATTGGGTTGTGGATTGGACCGCATGGACTGGAGAATTGTAAGGAGCATGTTGGAAGTAATCTTCCGACATACTGGTATGGAAATTCTGGTATGCAGTTACCAGCTTGAATATTCCTGTCCATCCAGGCAAGATAAGACCGTGGACTGTTATTTCGATATGACGTCGCAATGTAACAAAGGCCCTACCTGTCGATTTCGTCATCGTTTGAGGAGACCAAAGCATGACATGTTTCGGGACGAAACTTCATTTTTAAGAAGGGAGCAATGTAATGACTCATTCGATGACGCGAGGCGCGTCATCGCTCTGGACGTTTTCCCGACAGATTTGGAGCATTCTAGACCAAACGTTCCCATTGATATATAAGCCGTCGAGGAAGGGATGTGGACATTCATTGAATCCTACAGTCTCGCGAAGTACACATAAATATAGTTACATAAATATAGATTACATAAATGTACTTATTGTTGTTAATAGTTAGTTTTATATTGTTATACGTTTTAAATATTAATATAGTGTGTGTGTCTAAAGTTATTGTTAGTTTTATTTAAGAACCCGAAAGACAAACGTTACAGTATGCAAAGCACTTTGAAGCAAATGGCCGCCCGTTACCTCGGAAAAACCGGATATGTGGCAAATATACGATTAGTGCAACGTCAAATAGTCAATTTTGAATGGCCAGAAGTATCGTCAGAAATATTCGGAAAAATTAGGGAAACCAACCGCCTAAGACAGAATTCTCACCAAGACACGAACACATTAACTCAAATAAGAGAGTTTTTTGACAGCTGAAAAAGTGAAATTCATGGGTCATCCGCTGTACAGCCCTGATTTGGCACTAAATGATTTCTTTCTATTCTCGCAAATCAAAAATGAATTACGAGATCAATGTTCTTCGACGCTTGAAGGAGCGGCTGATGCTTTCAAAATGCATGTTTTTGAGGTACCTCAGTCGGAGAGGAAAAACTGCTTCGATAATTGGTTCAAGCACATATAAAAGTGTATTGATCTTAATAATTTGAAAATATTTTGAAAACCAATAAAACCATATACGATGATTAATTTTAGTTTCTGTTTTACAAGGTGTAAACGAAATATTCCGACATACTTTAATATGTAATAGCTGTAATAATATTAAGCATAAAATATAATGCACGAAAACTATTTCGAGCGAGATCAAAGAAAAAAAAATTAATAAATACACATAGCTGGACTGTCCAAAAACTTACTGAAGGCGATCGCCTGCCACGAACTAACTTTTGAAGATTGTTCAGTCGGAAACTTACACAACAGCCGCAGTTTGCCTCAAGGGTGTTATTTTACGAGGGGCAGTATTCTAAATTTTCACAACCTTCATTACTGGACCGATGCAAACCTCCACATCATATATCAAGGTTGTTTCCAACGCCATTTTTCCATAAATGTGTGGCCCGGAATTGTCGGTGATTAATTTCTAGGGCCCCAAGTACTACCTACATGACTTAACGGACTGAGCTACTTGGATTTCTGTGAGAATTCGCCACCTGATTATCTAGACGATGTTTCTCTATAAACGCGAGCTCGTATGTGGTTTATGATAGTGCACCTGCCCACTATTCTCACGAATTTAAGTCATTCATATCTTCGATGGATAGAGCGAGGTGATCGTATTCTGTGGCCTCTACCTAGTGCTGATTTAAATATATTGGATTTCTTCTTATGAGGTTCCATGAAAGGTTTAGTTTATAACGGCACTAATATTGTCAACGAAAACGATCTTCGGCAACGTATTTTTCAAGCTGTGGCCCCTCTTTACATTATTGAAAAGTGAAAAGGATTTTTTGATAAACTTTAAAAAATAAATGCCTAATTGTTTGTTGAATCGACAACATATAAACATAAAATTTGTATTTATTTAGATTGAATCTGAATACAGGGCCGTATTTAAAAAGTTTGTGTCCCTAAATTTCCGCAAAAATTAAAGTTTAGATAAAATAACATTTTTTATAGATTTGAATGGCTGTCTTACGTGTCTATTATATATTAGCATACGTCGGAATATTACAGTTATATCGTATATATTCGCGAAATTTAAAAGGCATCCCTCGTATATAAAAATTACTATCTTCGTCGAGATTTAAGCATCCTTATTGTTAATGAAGAAATCAAGAGATTCGTAAAGTTATGAAAGAATGCTTACGGAAACATAGAATTGCATCGTCCTCTTGATAATAACGTAACGGGAAAATTAAGAAAGACTAAGTCATTTGAGTTGCGCAGTAATAATATGTAAAAGCATAATAAAAATAGGTAAAAAAGTAAAAGATGGAGAATGTGCTAAAAGCTAAGTAAAAACGAATGGAACCTCTTAAATAAGTAATTTTTGGGATCATACGTTTAAGTACATACTACAGAGAAGGCTGTTATATGTACTACTTTATTGTATAATAATTAAAAAAAAACTGTTCAAATCAAAATTGAGTATCTTCATTTAAAACTTGGAAAACGTCCTGAGATTTCTAGTTTATTTAGATAAATCCATAGCCGTAATATTACATCCCGAAAAGAAAAAACGTAAAATCTCGGATGCGCATACCATATTTGATAGTTAAGACCTTTCTTTATAATTGCATATTAATATTTTTTTCAATGTATGAATAAGCATAATAGAAAAACAATTTTGTTGATGCCCGTTGTTTTTATACTGTCAATATGGAAGTATATTGTGGACAGCAGGTGGAGATTCCATTTATGATATACAATACACCTGAAGAAATTGTACTGATAATGAAAACTCCAATATCCCGTACAAAACGTAATATTACATTTGATAACTGGTTTACTTCATATGCACTTATGAATCGCTTATTTTCGAAACGCAAGCTTACAACAGTAGCAACTCTAAAAAGAATAAGGCGGAAATTCTTGCAATGTTTAATTCAGTAAAACAGGCCACTAACGTCGCCAACATGTTCCCAAAAAGAACAGGAATATATTCCTAATTCCATCGTTACATCACGATGGTAACATCGATAAAGCAAGCGGAGATAAAGATATAGTACCCGAGCTTCTAACATTTTATAATAATACTAAACGAGTCGGTAGATAAGTTGTCTGCTTCATACAGCGTTTCCAAAAACAGTAGACGCTGGCCTCTCACAATATTTTTGCGTAAATGAGCACTACTGGAATAAATGTAGAAATAGTTTACAGAAGAATTCTAGCAACCACACAACAAGACGTCGTGAATTTATAAAGAAATTATCTATATATCTATATATAGGGCTTCGCCAGCGAAAAGAAGATGTCAAGTTTATTCACGAAAGCCACACAAGAAAGTTAAGTTAACTACAATTGCTACCTGTAATAAGGCTCTGCGTTTGGAGCACACTTCATAATGTTCAGAAAAAAATAATGTTAGATTAAAATAATATTTATCTATAACTGTATTAATGTTTTTTGTAGTTTTGACAGTATATCAACCAATTTCTTAAAAACAAAAATGTTCTTATATCTCAGTAAGGCTATAAATTACATTAAAATAACCGATGTATTACTAACCAAAAACATACCAAGGTGGGGTTTATTAGACCCCACCAGACTAATAGTGTAGTCATTTTTGTCTGAAATCATGAAAGGTTAAGAAGAATAGATTTTCTCTTCTTTCAATTAATATTCGTGGTGAAACAGACTAATAGAAGCTAAATACGCCAATGCACGCTAAATGCAACGACATTACAGACGGCCGATTTGTTGAATAAAATAACTTTATAGTGAAGTAAAAGCTAATTAAGTAACTAGAGGTAATTTGGAAGATTTGATTTAGAAACTTCAATGTATAGGTATATATATTAAACAATAACAATTTTGTGGGGATGTAGCTCAGTGGTAGAGCGTTCGCTTTGCATGTGAAAGGCCCCGGGTTCGATCCCCGGCATCTCCAAATTTTTTTGTAACAATAATTCGATTTTTTTTATTATTATTAATCATCTCATTTTTTTAGATATATCAAATATACGAGAGTTTATATATAATTATTTAACTGAAGCAATTATTACTTTAGATAATTATAAAACAACAGTAATGAAAAAATACCTAAATGGAGGAAAATGAAGGAATGACATACCGCGCATTTCTGAATATTGACGCTATCTGTAAATAAAGTGTGAGTTTATTCCCACTTAGGAGCATACCCCAAAACGTCACTTTTGTAGCTAACTTCATTCGAAAATGAGGTGAATTCCAAATTTTTTTTGTTGGTTGCATATTCTCATTAAAATCGGCATGAAAACATGAAGAATACATGAAAGCCTGCTATTTCTGAGTAGGAAAACGGTGGTTTACAACCACAAAATTTATTAGCTTATGTACTACATCACTGAATTAAAACATGCTTACTAGGGTAAAATGGCATGTTTATCACTTGGGTAAAATGGGACACTTTGTCATTTTACCCAAGTCAGTGTAAAACTTTATCCCAGTCATCAAAGTCAGTTAAATGAAGTGATAATTTTGTTTTCACTTGCAATATGGTGGGCGATATCGGCCTAATCCCATTTAAGTATTCGTTACTTGTTTACTTTTATCTCACCTTCTACGACGAAGAGTAGCCTGTGGTACATTAAATGTCTTATATGTTCTGAGCCATCCCATTTCATTATTTCCTACAGCTTCAAGTGCCCTTTACATCTGCTGCGAGTCCCATGATGGGCAATTAGATTTTCTTTTATACTCGCACAACTTTCTTCTTCGAGCTCGAAGGAGGTAGAACATGTAAAAACCTTGGAATCTTGCCTATTCTGACTATGTTGTGATGATGTTCGTTCTTTGGCCTGTCAACTGGCAAAAAACAATGGATTGCAGCATCGATTCAACAGAACTTTCGAGACGCTGTGTGGGATTGGTTGCGGAGATTTAGATAAAAACATCCAGATATATCACTACGAAAACCTGAGACAACGTCTCTGGCTAGAATAGTCTTTTAAAAAACCCCCAGTGCAGAATTTTTTTAAAACGTTGGAAGAGACGTTGAGTATAATATTGACCCCACGCGGGAAGATTTCTGGTGGCATGCATAGGTTCGTCCACCTCAATCTTTTCTAGGAAGAACTGGACGAGTGAATTGATAGATGGGGCTCCACTTGGAACACTGAGCATTGCTCAAGAAACTGGACGGATGTCTTCAGATGTTTTTTTGAGATGGATGAAGCACTTTAAATAATTTTCACATGTAACTCCTGAAAATAATGTTTTATTAATCGTCGATGGCCACTGTACTTAGGAGAACATCCGTGTTCTCAACTACTCAAAGGAGAACCGGATTATTATACTTTGCATACCGCCTCATTGTACACATAGGCTATGGCTTTTAGATGTATCCTTCTTTGACCCAATAAAGACATACTACGACCAAGAAGTAACAACATAAATTAAATGCAATCCAAAAAAAACGTGAGACAATACCAAGTGGCAAGTTTATTTACAAGAGCATTTGGCAAAGCCACCACTGATCAAAATGCTGTAAGCGGATTTAAAAACACCGGTACTGATATCTTTCCCGATCATTTATTCAGTCCGGCAGCTGTAACTGATGTCGCAGAGGCAGCGATTAGAGAAAAGCCTAGTCGAGACGATAATGACAACAAAGTTCAAGAAGAGTTTTTGCAATCAACAGAACATGAAACTGTTTTGAAAATTCATGATGGACATGAAACCAGACAAAATATAACACCATCGCGAAAACTTGACGCAGAGCTTGAAACCGTTAAAAATCAAGAAAGGGATCCAAAAGCGGTATTGAAATACGATTTCAACCGTCTCATGTTTACCCTTTACCAATTGTTCAGGACGTCAACCATTTGGAAAAAGACGAAAGAGTCATCAAGATTCTCAGGTACTTACAAGCACGCCTTTCATTGAAGAAACTAAATCAAAAGAAAAAGCAAAGAAGGCTATTAAGCAACAGCGAGCAACTAAGAGAGCTAAGAAGAACATGTTGCAGCTAATCGAACAAGAAGAAGAAATAGGGGCAGAAGTTAAAGAAGAAGATGCGGACAACCCACCGTGTATATATTGTAACGAGTTATACTTGTACCCAAGATCCGGAGAATGCTTGATCAAATGCCTACAGTATTCCAGATGGGCCAACTGCGATTGTGCATATGTTCGATATTCCAGGAAATCAAAAGCAGTTTATCTGAAAATTGTGCAATTAAATTGTTCCAATGACATTTTAACCAAGGCAGCTTCTGTAAAATAAAACACCTTCAATAATTTTTGCTATTTTTTAAATTTTATTATGTTTTCGTCAATTTTTTGATAGGATGGATTTTTTTTTAGTTTCTACGTTAACAAATAAAGAAATGATGAGACAAAAACAAAGTGGTATGTCATTTTAGGCCAGGTTCCCCTACTTCTTGTGTAAATGCTAATTTACTTACATAATTGCATTAGAATTATAATGTCGAATGTTGGGCTCGTTTTGACAAGTAGAACTCCCCGACTAGAGAGTAGTACTTGTGTTTGTAATATCACAAGGTGGTCCGACGCTGCATGTAATGAATAAATTATGTTCGTTTTACGTATTCTCCAACAATTACATTTTTATAAATTTGGAATAACTCTAGTCTGCCGCTGAACATGTTTCCACCCTGATAAAATAAACTGAACTCGGGAACATAAACATGTCAGCGCGAATTTATAAAACAAACGTTGAATGAATTACGCACGACATTCATGCGACTTGAACCGTAACTTTAAACTTTCCCCGATCCAAACGATTACATATAATGTATGAATATAGTCTCCGAAATTCTATTTTAATAGAAATAATAAATTTGGTAGTACTTAAATTATCGTAAAACTTAGACACAATGTCTAATAATATAAATTATATTGAACTACGTGGAATTGCCAAATAATTCAATAAACTTTTCGTTATTACCGATTTTATGTCATTGTCTTCATTCAACATGAAAAAGATATATTAATAATCATTGTGTATTTGCAACGTATATCTAAATATGGATCATTTACAGGCAGCGCAATTCATACAACAATAAAATTCTAGTTTTTATTACTATTATGTCACTATTATATTATTGATACGAGCTCTAACAACTTAATTTTCGGACGATACCAATTTTTAGAAATATATTTTGATTTTCTATTTGAGCGTTTATAATTTGATTTAATATTCACATATATAGCTTTGGCACACAATGAAAGATTATATTTATCAAAAGAATAGATTTTATTGAAACTCAAACTACATAGAAGCTTAACAAATTAATACATGAACAAATTACATTAATAACTTAATGTTCGGACGATCATTTATTACGTGACTTAAAGCAAAGTCGCATCACCCTTGGCCTTTATAACTCTGCCTGGTTTGGATTCCACAGGCAGCCTGCAATAATCTAGTGTAAAGGATTCCCAAATTTCTGAAAGTTTTGTCTTTAATTCACTTATTGTTCTTTTGAGATTATTCCTTAAGTAGCTTTTCATGCGGTGCCACATCGTGTTGAAAAATGTAGTCTCTGTCAGGATAGAGCCCTTCTACACTAGTAATGAGGCTATTGTTCAGAATTTGTTAATATTTATTGGCATTAACAATTCCATCTGCTATCTCCCATCTTTGCTACACCGTTTTCAGACATACGCTCCCAAATCATCACACAATTTGCAAATTTCAAAGACCTTTTTAAACAATCCTTATTAAAAGCTTCAGTTTTATCCCGAATAATACGTTTCCTATTGTCGCCTACAGAAACGTCGAATTTGGACCCGTCGCTTAATATGATTCTAGACCCTTCATCTACTGTCCAGTGCAATTTAGACTTGGCCCAGATTAGATGATTTGGGCTTTTGTTAACAGTGGTTTTTCTTTCACCAATAGTCAAATCTTTTAAAATTAAAGAAAACTCAAATACATAATATGTACATAGTGTTCATTTGAAAAGTCAATCTAATAGCATGTGATTTACTGAGAACATTTTGAAGTATGTCGTAAATTAAAATTTACTACTTAACCTACGAAGTCGAATATTTTGACAGTTTCATACATACATACAAATAAATAACAAATAATAGGTATTTATTAAAAACTATAACAAATGTTGAAAATGTTGTCCTTGAAGATCAAAGCACTTTAAAATCCTCCGTTCAAAATTTCTGATGATATTCTGCAACATTACTGGATTATTATTAATTTCCATGCATTTCTGTTCGATTCTCTATAACATATCATTCAAATTCAATATAGGTGTTCGAAATATGTTATTTTTTAGATAAGGCCACAAAAAGAAGTCGCAAGGTGTTAAATCGCATGAACGTGTAGGCCCGGCACTTTCAGTATTTCGACTAATTATACGCTCATCAAATAATTCTCTTAAATATTCCAAAGATTCTGCAGTACAGTGGCAAGGTCGTGTTGTTGGAAATATGCAGTTTGAAGTTCATCATCATGCAACTGATTGACAAATGGTTGTAAAATTTCCGTACGGTACCTTTGAGCATTTAACGTTCCCTGAAAAAATATTGGTCCAATGATTCGCCTTTGGCTTATCGCTGCCCAAACACCAATTTTCTCTGGATGTAGCGATTCTTCATTAATTACATATGGATTTTCACTACTCCAAATTCTTGTATTTTGTGAATTTAGGTATCCCGTTTTATAAAACCATGCTTCATCAGTAAAGATGACTCTTTGCGAAAGTTCTCCATTATTGTTGTTATTTAAAAACTAATTACAAAACTGTAGTCTACATGAGAAATCAATTTCTAACAATTCTTGTACTGCTGTGACACGGTATGTTGTTGTACCAACAGAAAGGTTTATTTGTTGACTCAAATGTCGAACAGATGTTTGTGGTTCATTTTCCATTATTCTTCAACACGATTGACAACTTGAGGTGTACGTTTCTTAACTGCTCCGCTGCCTGACTTTCTTAAGAGACTACCAGTTTCAGAAAAAAGTTTTAAAGTTCTATCCAAAGTATTCTTAAATTGTATATAATCTATTACAAAATGTGGAAACTTAACTTGAAATTCTACCATGCAATCTTGAACTGAATAAACTCATAAACCATCAATTTTATTACCACTTCGAAAATAAGCCTGGACTAAAAAAATTTTATGTTCTAAAGTGAAAGCCAATCTAAAACTGAGAAGCAATTTATTTAAACCAGAATCGACGCACGATTATTTTATGCACTAACTGATATTTGTGATTGACATTATCAAATGTCATTTGGATTTACGTTTACGGAACAAAACACATACTAATACATTTGCGTCTTATTCTGTCAAAATTTCAAAGTAACCTAGATTGACTTTTCAAATGAACACACGTTATTAGTATATTTGAATTATACCTTATAAAAACCGAGTCCTGATTGGCGGATCTACTGCCTGCAACATTTTCGCGGAATTCTCACACCGGTTTCTGCATTGAAGCGAGCAGTTACATCCTTTAGAGTAGCTCGTCCGTGGGTTTCACATATTTTTAGAAGTTGTCTCGTCATTCTATACATCCCTTTTTTTAATTGCCTAGTACTTTTACCCCGATTTTCGTAGCTATTTGTTTCTCCAAACATTTAATAATGTCCCCTAGCGTAGATTTCGCCAAGTTTAATTTTTTTCCAATTATACACATCCCTTCATTGTACTGCTTTCCACAATTTCACGAATTTTCTTTGAAGTAGCTTCACTACGACCAATTTTTAATAGCACAAATTAATACAATCATAAATCAACGCTTACGATAAAATATATGAGCCGTTGAAAGCGAAAGTGGTGTAAGTCAAAAAAATAAAAATTTTAAGTTTGCTTCACAAATGGGTACTATGAAGTAATATTTATTATAATATCTAAAATTCGTGACTGTAAACTAATTCATTCGGCTACAGATGTCGCTATGTCTTCATGCAGATAACTACTAACTTTAAAGCTTACAAGGCAAAGTGGCGCAAGTCAGACTTACACCACTTTACAAATTAGTACTTATCGAAGGAATATACAAATAATACGTATTACTCGTAAGTGAAGTGTTATTATAAACTAAAAATGAGTGAAAATAGTGAATCCGAAGCATCAAAACCTTTCTTAGATTCTGGATCAGAATATCAATTGTCGGGAAGTAGTAGCAGTGAATCAGTTATGTCCTTTTTTTCTGTTACCGTCATAATAACCTCACTTTTTCATTGAATTCAGAATACAACAATATGCATCCAAATGCTGATAAACAATCAGCAAAACGAAAAGGCAGGAAAAGAAACAGGGAGCCTGACAGTCATCTAGCTACTACAAGAAAGAGAAATCGTAACCTCGGTTTGCAGTATATCAATAGAAAGGGCAATACAGTAGAAGCGAAAACTTTTAAACACGTAGACAGCAAATTATAATATAAAAAAAAGAACAGTAACAGTAACAGTAATTAATATGTGATCATGATTTTTTAGTGGTCTTTTAATTTTATGTTTAAAATACTCAAATCGATGAAAGAAAGACTTACACCACTTTCGCTTTCAACGGCTCATATAATTGTTTCAGCCTTTACTTGATGAAATTCTTACGATAAATGTCAAATCTGTCATAACCATAACAATCGTTGCGATTTTGTTAAAAATAAAGTCGTCCAAATATTAAGTTATCAATGTCAATTACTAGGATTTTCAGTTTTTCATTTTAAAAATTATACTTTTTAAGAGAACAGTTATTTTTTATGAGAAATTATTTGAAAGTGTGTATTTACCAAATCAGGAATAAAAATTAATAATTAACAATTTTCAGTATTTACAAAAAAAATATTAACTATAAAAATTAGTATCGTCCGAATATTAAGTTGTTAGGGCTCGTATATCCTATTATTACTATATACAGTTTTAATCACTCTAATAGAGGAAGTCTATGAAATTATTTAAAAAATCTGGGGACACTAAAAAACTCTAGGACTAGAAAAGAGCAACTGCTTCACCAATATACAAAAAAAAATGTACCAAAGGGCATACCTATATTGAAAATAACCTATAAGATATTATTAAGCAGTATCGAGGAAGTAGTGCAGAAAAGATAGTAAGAGAACCTCAAAGCGATTTTAGGAAAAAAGCGTCAACAATAGAAAAGATCTTCGTGTTAAAGGAAATTTGCATAAATATGTTTCATAATATCTGGTCCAGGAGTAACAAAGGACGGAGGAGAAGACGAACAATCCAGGAGCATTATTAATTGTACATTCAGACACATATAGCGGAAATTGTAAGAATATTACAATGGTAAGGGTACTTGGATAAACAATCGAAAACAAAATATGTAGAATGGAGACCACCCAACAGAGATCGGAGGGTGAAAAATTGCGTCTTAGAATTGAACAGTGAATGCGATATATTCCAATTCCAATTATAATTCTTTAACGTTAGACGCCAATAAGTCCAGGGCACTTGAGCACAATGCTCTTTGTATCGTCTCTAATAGACCTCTCAGTTTTACTCCGTTAGTCTTATGTCCTCGATAAAAACCACAATCCTCCTCAGGGGAAATTTTAGTATCCTTCATAGGATCCAATAGATCTCTTCCGAAATGTTTCTGTCTGGGTCCCTTCAATTCCTCACAGTTACGTATTGCATGAAGGCTAGTTTTCTCTTGTTTTTCACACCTCCTACACCAGGGCTCGTTAACCAAGCCTATGCTGTAAAGATGCTTCCTTAAAGTAAAACTGTCAGCGGTTATTAAATAGGTGACGGTTTTAATTTCTTTTTTATTACTTCTAATTAGGTTGACTGAAAGTCTAGCATCCATCTCTTTAAGTAGTGTCTTAGTGTGGAGTTGACCATCCGTTGGTCTTCATTTCTTTTTATGTTCTCTATCAAGCCGTAACCGGTTTCTCTTTTAGCGGAAGCCTTAGCGGTTCCACATACAGGTTCTGGTCCTATGAAGCCTTTGAGTCCTCCTCGGTCAATTTATTTGCCATCTCATTGCTTATGCGATATATTTATAGTATAAAACTTCTGAATCAAAACTTACTGAAACATAATTATGCAGACTCAAAAGTATTAAAACAATTAGCAACTATCTTTCCGTTATAGCATTCGTTCGAGGACAGCTCTTATTTCCGAAAAAATACAGTTAGAGGACCGCTAATTACCCTAGTTTACAAGTTTTTACGCAAAAACATTTGACTCCTGTTATTGATGTAATTTTCAATGCGGAATAAGAATCTGCCATTGAAAAATTTGTATCATGTCAATTAACTGAAATTGACCAAAATACATTTGTTACTCTATTAGACGTGTTTTACTTAATATATTAAATATAATTTAGAAATGTTGAGCATTGAACTTTTGTTTTTTATATAACTTTGGGTCAGTTTCACGTATTAATGTCCAGGTCCCCGAACATATTTTCATCCCAATATCCTTGGTAACGCTTCTCAATTTTCACAAAATCTTGATGAAAGCGTTCACCTTGCTCGTCACTTGATGCGCTCAAGTTTTCTGGAAACAAGTCAAGGTGCGAATGTAAGAGTGGATTTTTAAGAACATAAGTGCACCCAGTGCTTTATAAGTTTACAGCAATTGCGCAAGAATTTCTTTAAAATTGTGCCTTCTTTTGTTAGCTAGAAAACCGTCGACAATACGTCGAAATGATGACCATGTTACAGCTTCTATTGCTAATAGCACCTTGTCAAACTTTCTGTCATTTCACCAAATAAACCCGAGATATCTTTACAAAAACAAATAGATTCTCTTTTTTCAAGACACTTAACAAATGGCTTACTCCTGTTTCTATAATTGGTCACTTTGGTTCTCTTAGCTAATTGGTTCCACTGCTGTAGGCGCGACGCTAAAAACTTTGCATATTATTTTGATAGATTAAAATCTATGATTAAATCACTTAACTCTGCCTGAGTTACTAAATATCCATTTGTATCGATCATTATTCACTGCCACTGGTCTCAGATTACTCGCCGGTCGATACTTTCGATTCAGAAGTACTACCCACGTAACCAGGCCAAGTTGGCAATAGTTCGTATCGTATCGAATAATTGGTTTTGTTATCGATACATCATCGGCGTATTTTATGAAACGTTTGTGTTTTGCATTAATTCCATTGACCATTTTCATCGCTATCGTAATTTTCACGCTCCTTTCAAAGCATTGGTATACTATAAGGCAAATAAACTCTTTCTCCACTCGCCCATCTGTGTAAAATGGCTCTGCAACTATTGCATAAGAAGTGTGGTGCCAATTGCTTATCCTGGTTAGCGATCGGGAAACCAAAATAATGTAAATAAACGAATAGAAGAGATTCTATAATTATGCATCCATTTTTCCCAAAAATATATTGCCCACATACATAGCAAAAATTGTCCGGACGAGTTTTACATATTCGGCTCGAGATTCTTATGCGATATTATGAATGAAATCAACACGTCTGCAGGATACTTTGACAGATAAACAATAATGGTAAACACTGAATCATAAATCATAACTAAAGTGGCGTCGCGCCACCTTGCTACAACTATAAGACTAGACGTGCTGGAATTTATTTAGCGGCAGATTTGAATTAAGCATCACAAAATATATTAAATGCAATTGATTTTACATCTTGCACTAAAAACAAATTTAAATTTGTAAATTGTAAATTTGTATCTATTTTCGAACTAGTAGGAACATGTCTCTTTTGTTTGTCTTTGGAACTAATACGAAATAATATCTTCATTCAGCCTATCAATTAAGAAAATATTATTAACAAAAAACTATCTTTAACTCAATTTCAATTCCATGCAGTGTGAAGGAACGAAGTTATTGTAGTCCAAATCCATTTAGAAAATAAAAATTTTTCTTCCAAGTTTACAAAATTATAATTTACTTTTGTTTAAAGTACGGCATAATATAAAAAAAATTTAAAAGGAACAAAGGACTATGATTAATGCTTTTCGTGATCATTGTGCTATTTTTACTGAAAAACATTATCTTTATTATATTTTATTATTCATACAAATAGTTTTGTAGGTAAGTAATAGTATATAAATAACGTATTTGCATGTGTATGATGTGTAATTCAGTTAAGCGTAGCTTCCTGTCCTCTTTTTTTAAAATTAAATTACGTGTATAACATCAGAATAAATACATAGGTAACAAAAGTAGCACAACCAAGTAAGCAGACTACTAAAACAGAACAGGAATTAATTTGGCAAGTTACACTTATTTTTAATACACTAACAAATATGAATACAACAATTTATTTGAGTGTATTGTTAAATATATTTACTTACTTACAGATGAATAGTGGATTCGAAGACAATATCTCTTTCTAAGGTAATATGTATTATAGTTCGAAAACCAAAGAATTTTTTTTATATTCAGGTTATTACATTTAAATTTAATTTTTATATTTCAATGTAGATAGCTATTTACTTGATTTTTGTTACATTCATTTATTTTTATCGGCATATTTATATTTAAATGTAATAAGTAGAGAACTGACGCAATTTCAATAAAACGCAATCGGCAATTGGAATTGTGTATAACGTCGCTCAGTACATCCCGGCGTAATTCAATGAAGTATTTGCTTGACTTACTCGGACACCTGGTCTCGCCGCGATAACAATGAACAAGCCAGCTATTGTATTCGGAGAATATAGTGTTTTTTAAAGTGTTTTCATGAGCGTAGATAGAAGCGGGGTTTTTATAATGTATTTTATTTATTAGTTTATATTTCGTAAGATAAATAAAGTGCTGTGAGTAAGTTTCTTGTTTTCATAGTTTTAACTGTTAATTACATCGTAATTTTTGTGATAGATCCTGTTTAATATCGTTTGATTGAATCTATTTCTACCAATTATATCGACGTAAGTGTGCATTGAATTTCGTTCAGTTTCAATAACTTACGCACACATTTTTAGTTTTCATTTATTTAGATCTAGAGCATTGTTTAAGTTACTTTTTCAGACATGATATGGAAGAATGTCGAGAACGTCATTGTAAAACAATGGCGAGTTGGATTGACGGTCATGCTAATTGTATGTCCATTGTCAGTGATTCCGAAATTTATTACAAAATCCGTAAAATATCGTCACTTAGGATCGCAAACACATCTGAATTCTGTAAAACTTTTATGGCGGCTAATATTCCATTAAATAAACTTAGCAATCCCACTCTAAAAATATTTCTGAAAAAATATACTAAGGAGAATATGCAAAAAATGCTTCATTCGGACGCCACGTACAAAGAAAAAATACTTTTATTAGTCAGTGATAGTGCTGCGTATATGTTAAAAACAGGCAGACTATTGAAGAAAACATATCCTAATATGCTTCATATTACTTGTGTAGCACATGCTCTCCACAGAATCTGTGAATATATCAGAGACACTTTTCTGGAAGTTGATAGACTTGAATCAGCTTTTAAAAAAGTTTTCAGAAAAGCACCATTGAGAGTAGCTCTTTTCAGGGAAAAATTTCCATCTCTGTCACTGCCTCCCACTCCAGTAATAACTAGATGGAGAACATGGCTGGAAGCTACTAGTTATTATGCTGAGAATTTCGATAGTTTAAAACATTTCGTAACACTGCTAAAGGAGGATGCTAGAAGTATTGGTGAGTGCAAGGAGATCACACAAATCCCAAATTTAAAAAATCAGTTGTACTTTCTTCACGAACACTTTGGAAAATTGCCAAAACTAATCACTTATTTTGAAAATCGAAATCTCAAATTAAATGGCGGATTAGCCACATTAGATGTGGCTGTTAATAATTTGAAAAGTATTCCAAGTGACTTCGGATGTGGCCTTCGGCAAAGTTTGAAGCAATTCTTAATAGAAATCCAGATTTAATTACATTGCAGCAATTATGTACGGAGACAGTTCCACAAAATCTAACGGCTAAATATGAAGAAATAAAAGAATATTTCCAGTATGCACCTATAACCAGTTGCGATGTAGAAAGGACGTTTTCTATTTATAAGGATGTACTTGATGCAGTAGTTGTAACATAAAAATCGAATTCCAAGTATGTTAGCAATCAAATCGTAAGATTTAGTTTTTAAACATTTTACTTGATATGACATTTTTTATATTCTAACAAAAACAAAACTTATACTTTTTAACTTAAAAGAGGTACTTTTATTAGCAAAAAAAGAAATGTTATATATAGTGTATTATTTAAAGAGGAAACAAAATTTTGCCACTGCTTTTTTTAAATATTGTAATAAATCGAATGCGATATTTTCGAAAACGTCAATGAAAATGTCGTTACTCATTTCATGAAACTATTCGTGCGCATCCCTACGCACTGTTTGATCGCAAAGCTGTTTTCATTTCCATCTTCTAGTCAAAGAATTGATCGAAAAAAATCGGCAACAAAAAAATCGATTCAAAAATCGTAGATCGCGTTCCGAAAGAATCGATCTCGCGAAAGATTTTAAAAAATTTACTTTTATAATGACTTTTCCAAGTTTGCACAAATATAAATGTAAAATTCCAGGTTGCGAAAATCCATATTATTCCAATACTTCTCCTGATTCGAGTTGTGATCACCAACCTGCGAGCCATAGTTAAATTATTCCAATAGCTTCCTGCAAACAACGGCGAGCCTAGAAGCCTCCCTAGAATCTAATCTTAATTAAAAGTTAAATCTTGCGCTAATTTTGAAACAGCCTTTATGTACTGATAAGGACTGTTAAAGTAAATACTCGCCTTTTCTTTTGATTTTCTTACATATTATAAAATGTTATTGATGTAATATTTAAGTCTCGGTAAGTCGTATCTGCAAGTATGCAATTCAATAAAATAAGTGAATTATCGTTCAGAAGAAAATGGATGCAGGCAAGGAATATTTCTCCTGCAAGTTATAAATTACGAATTGGAATATTCATTGAATAATTTAGTAATAAATAACCATTAAGGTTCGCATTCAAATCGTCGTGTGTTGTAAACTGCAGACATAAACCATTTCTAGATTGCATTCACGTTTATTACTGAAACAGTTCTTGAAAGATCGACCCGAACGATCGTTGTACAACGCTAATGAACAGTATTGTTTCAAGTTGCTGATGCAGCCGACTAATAGACTCGCTCACCAGATTACATCTATCGAACTCACTGTAAATGTACTATTAATACACTCCGGGAAACATTTAGTTTTCGTGGAGGTTCGTTAAGCCAAAAGGTACCACGTAACTATTACTACCAGCACTACTACTACAATTGCTGCCGTTTCCAAAGGAAAATGTATTGGAACAAATGTTTACATTAGGCATTATACAAACATGCACGGACACTCGCCGTCTCGAGAAGAGAGAGCGAGAATCGTTCGCCCCTAATGGGTCTTTTATACCATTCTTTCCGCTCTTTTTTCGTTCGCTCTGTAAGGACTGTCGTAACGATCTTCCGTTTCTTCCTAAGAGTTCCGAGTAATTCGTTGATTGATGATAATTGTATGCGAATTAAGCGTTAGAAAGTTCAGGTCGCGTAAACTGCTGTCGATCGTCATTAGAGACTCTTTTTTCTTTTGTGTTTCCAGTAAATTAGGAATGAAAATAAAGTTTAGAATTCAAAGTAAGCAAATATACAGTTCAAGTTTAAAAGAATGTTTTACAGAATCAATTATTTGAATTAGTTCTAAAGAAAATCAAATTCGTTCTTTTTTTTACTCAAGTTTATAATATTCGTAAGTTTTACTACTAAATATTTTTAACCCCTTAATAATATGACCCTCTAAAGTAAGGGGATTTCTTTTTATGTCTTTATAATTAGTTACAGGAAAATTGCATGCAAGTTGATTGAAAAATACAAACATTCTACCCAGATCGGAAAATATTGCAGTACTACAATGTGAGACAATACAATATTAAAGAAAAAGTCAATTTATACCTTCCCGAAAAGTAGAATATAGGGGAGACCAGGGCAAGTTGTAACAATTTTCAGATAGGTGCTGAACGATTTTTCAAAAAATACTAATTTTTTGAAAAATCGTTGAGTGTCTATGCCTCATTCCAAATAAGAAAGATAGGACTTAAAATAAGGACGTGTGATTGGTTAAAAGAGAGGGCGAATTTACGCAGATAAAATCAAAAATTTTATTTTGTTCTGTCAAATATTCTTTTACTCTGTTTATTTTTTTTCAACAAAATTTTATTTTGTTCTGTCAAATATTCTTTTACTCTGTTTACTGCTAAGTACTATCAATTTGCGTGTTGCGTGTTTAGTTGTTTATTGTGCTATTTATTATTAACGTTCTTTAAAAATAGTTCGTTATAGAAATTATAAATTGAAATACTCATTTCCCCAAGATATTTAATCATTTTTATTGGTTTTTTATTCACATAATCGCAAACGTTTTAGAGCACAGATGATACAGCTTTACCAGGTCCACCAAGAAATCCTAAAGGGAAATATGTAAAATGTGGACAGAGGTAGATAGTCTATAATATGTATTTTCAGCACAAAGATAATATCTCAAAAAAGGTATAAAAGCCCTTACCACAATTAATAATCGTATCCTAAATACGATTTCGACAACAAAGTTGTCGTCATCGTCAGTAGATAAAACCACTAATCAAAATGTCGCACATGGAGTACAGTAAAGCTGACACATAAACGCGCAACTACTTTACACGGCGTCCACGTATACACTACCTTAAAATAAAATTCACAGACAAAAATTACGACAAACCTTACCTCTCTTAAGAAAGACGGCTTCACATGTGTTTACTATCCATTATCCGCCCTCGACCTTTTTTTTGCCTACTATTGGCCTACTTTTCCAAGAATAGAAAAAGGCAACTGTATGGTATCGGACCGTTGTCGGAGTGAATCGTATTACGTTTATTTTTAACGATATGAATGCTTTCATATGCGTCGAGATCTCTGGTGTTATTGATGGCTTTGACAAGTTTTAACCCTTTAATCGACAAGTTGTGATCTGTTTGTAGGGCATGATAAGCTATCCTAGATTTTTCTGGTCTATTAAATCTAATATGTGATATGGGTTCTTTATACCGGATTATTATCGAGCGTTTCGTTTGACCTATATATTTTAAATTACAATCGTCGCAATTAATTTTGTATATACCTGATTTCAAATCAAAATTAACCTTATCTTTGGTATTCCCTAGGAGGGTTTTGATGGTGTTTTCGGACCGAAAATCAACTTGGAGACCTCGTTCTTTAATAACTCTATTAATATTTTCCGTGATTGGGTGGTATGGTAAACGCATGTACTTTTTCTCCTGATTACGATGAGATATCAAACTTGTAAATCCGCGGTCTTTTTTAAATTCATTTTTCTAATTCATTTATTAATTATTTCTATGTCAAAGCCATTATATCTCGGGATATTTTTAACTGAATCTAGTTCTATTTCATATCTCTCTATTGTTAACAGAAAGATTAGTAACCGATTGACTAAGAAATTAAAAGTCTTATGTTGAAAACTATGATTTGAATCCGCTGTGATGAATTTATTGACATTGGTTTCTTTCCGGAAAATATCGATTTCTATTTTATGCTTATTTCTAATTACCAATGTATCCAAGAATGGTATCCTATCATTGTTTTCCTTTTCGACCGTGAATTTTATACTCGGAAATTTCAAATTTAACATGTCCAATTCACATTGTCATGTATCAAAAATCGCGAAAATGTCA
This sequence comes from Melolontha melolontha, assembly GCA_935421215.2. Taxonomy (NCBI): domain Eukaryota; kingdom Metazoa; phylum Arthropoda; class Insecta; order Coleoptera; family Scarabaeidae; genus Melolontha; species Melolontha melolontha. The sequence goes on along the minus strand of OW285236.1, from coordinate 96,248,889 downwards.
TCTACGTACATGATCCAGATTCTTGGAAAGTATTTAGCGTTATTTTTAAATTCTACTTCAAATTAATTCCTGAATAAATTAGCTATGAAGGGAGATAGGCAATTACCCATTGCTGTGCCTTGTTTCTGTTCATAAATTTTTTCTCCTACTTGGAAACAATTTTGTGTCACGCAAAGAGTTGTCAATCTCATGTATTCCTTTATTTTTGAAGGTTCAATGTTATTCTTATGCAGCAAGTCTTCTAAATATTTAAAGGTTTTTGGTATAGGCACCGAAGGAAATAATGACGTTACATCGAATGAAACTAAAATTTCTCCGTCTTCCAGTTCATAATCTTTAATTAATTGAAAAAATTCTAAGGAATTACTAACTGCCAAACTTTCTGGTTTCACGGGTAAATTTTTAAATTCATTCACTAACCATTTGGAAATCATCTAAGTCGGTGAGTTAATATCTGAAAAGATAGGTCTCATCGAGCTACCTGGTTTATGTATCTTCGGCAAACAATACATTCTTGATACTAAAGGATTACTAACATTTAATTTATATTTTTGGGTAGAAGTTACTAAAATTGGACATTTCTTTAACGCATCTTTAGTGTCATTAATCATTTTAGGTAACGGATTTCTCTTAATTTCTACATATTTTTAACTCTTTGAAAATAGTCGATTTTGTCCATAATATAATTACTAACTTGTTACCCTTATCTGCTTTTAGGTAAAAACAGTCTTTTGATCTGAGAGTTTTAATGGTGTTCCATTCTTTATTAACTGCTGTTTGTGCTGCTGTAAATTATTATCGATTTTCTTAAGAGAGGTAAGGTTTGTCGTAATTTTTAGTCTGTGAATTTTATTTTAAAATAGTGTATACGTGGACGCCGTGTAAAGTAGTTGCGCGTTTATGTGTTTAGCTTTGCTGTGCCCCATGTGCGACACTTTGACTAGTGGTTTTACCTACTGATGACAACTTAGTTGTATTTAGGATACTGTTACGCTCGAAAAATGATCCTGAGACCTTTTGGGAATTTTTAGTGAATTAATTACATTATCTGCTATCGTTAAGTCATCTTAGGCTTTTCATAATTCAATATTTTCGTTTAATATAATTTTATTTACTTTAATTACTAATTATCGATCATCATAGGCTATTTCAAACTTTAATATCTTCATATTAATTTTGTATGTTCTAATATTTTGGATGTCACGATATACATAATATTTCCCGGACTAATTTTTATATATTTCTGCGCAGTCCGATATTTTGAGAAATTTCATGCGTTGTCATGCTTCGTATATTTTGATTGTTATTTCAATTTTTGTGTCTCCTTAAACAATTCTAATATTGTGGTATTCTTTTTATTAGAATTTTGTAAATCTATAAGGGTGCTTTATTTGATTGTTTAACCTTTTTTTTTAAACTTAATTTTGCGTACTCCTTTTCTTTCGCTTGTTGCGCCATCTTCGCGACACTTAGTTTATCTTCCGATTACAGCTCGCTTGACGTTTAGTAAAATTTTTGATTGGTTAATTAACCTTAATTGCTGCGTATTAATTTCCGAATTTTAGTTTGTTGAACTTCCTCAATTACTCTTTAACCTTGTTAGGGTTTTGGGTAATTATTTTCTTTTCTTTCAAATTTTCAGTCTGTAATCGTTTTTGTGACGTGGTGTTCTTCCGAATATATATAGCCGTACCCTCATATGGAAGATTCTCTCTTTATCGTGCTTGCTCTGAAGTATTCAGTAGTTGGAAAACTAGTAGTCAAGTGTTGAAAATTTATATAGTGTATTTTCTGCGTATGCAGGTTTTGTCAATCTTGACTTTATTGAATTTAATTCACTTGTGAAGTGTTTAATACGGGGACTTTTCCCTAGTTCTGGAAGTTTTCACGACCACGTGTACTTCAGGTGAGTTTTTAGACATGGGGATGGCTGTAATTTCATCACGGCATTGTTTTCTTTTTTTTATTGTTACTTTTGGATTTTCCAATTATTCTTTTCCTTTTCTCATTTATTTAGGGCAGTTAATTTCGGCTCAGGAAAATTGCTGAATTATTGTCTGCGCGGGAGATTTAACATAGGCAGCATCCCGGCAGAAAGGCGTATCCAGTTACATCGAATTACTGGGACCCCGAAAACCACTTTATTTGATTCGAAAGCCATTAAGCACGAAGGTAGTGTGTGAAGTTCATTAATTTGTCTTTGTCTTTTGTGACGAAGTTCACGTAAAATTTGTTATAATCGTTTTTTGGGGGGGACCGCGTGGAGACCTAAAACGTGGTGTGCGAACCACCATTTTGAGCTAATAGATTTTATTTTTATTGCATCACTGTAATTTACTGTTCATCTTACATATATTAATTTAAACACATTTCTTACTTAATTTGTCGTAATATTTTACTTTCCTGTAACATATATCAATCTCATTTTCACAGTGGTTTATTAGAAAGTAATTGGCGTTATTTAATTTTTTTTTTTGCTTAATCAGTAACGTATACTGACGTGTCTTTTTTCAATATATATGTAATCTATTGTTGTATAATTATACTATTTGCCACTTTCGAAGTCAATCTCACCATTTAGGGTAATTTTTTTTTGTATCAATTCAACATTAAAATTTTACATATACAGGCTGTCCCTTTAAGTTAATCATTATTTTCACATTATTTTCTTTATAATTATCTAACGGTGTGTACCATCTATAATTGAACATTTCCTGTGTGATGCATATTCATGTAAAGTACGTTAAAGCTTTAATGATCTATTTATGCATAAAACTATAACTTAAACACGAATTTTTATATTGTCTATTACAATCCAGTCATGTATCTATGTTGTCGAATTTAATCTCAGACTTGTGAGATTCTCTATTTAGTTGAATATTTTTGATTATTTTGCATAATAAATATTATTGTTACTGTTTAATCTGTGTTTGTGTTTGATTACCTTATGTCCTAAAGAGCAAGAGTGTTAGTAATTGTGAACCAGGTATACGGACCCCTTTTAAATTTCTTAAGCCCTTTTGGCCCGAGGGTGTTCTACGTTAACCAGGGAACTTGCCAGACCGAACGTAGTGGTGCCCAAATAAGATCTATGCGTTGTGTTGTCCCACGACGCTCTCGCATTTTTATACTGAGCTGGCCGGTAAGTTTTTCGAGGGGCCTTTGTAGACCAGGGGCGGAATTAGGGCTCGTCCTAATTCCAACTGTGGTGCTGTTACCTGAACTGTTTTAGGCGTAACAATACGATTATTAATTATGGTAAGGGGTTTTATACCCTTTTTGAGTTTTTACTCCAAAGATAGACTTTTCAAAAATAATGTGTTCAAAATAGCTGCTGTTCGTCAAACATCAGTTGGGATTAGCAGAAATACTGTGAGAAATGGAAACGTCTGGAGTTTCACGTTCTTCTAAGAAAACGAAGCTGCCAAAATGCTTACAATAAATTGGACGAAACGTCAAAAAGTACGATTAGAAAGCACGTGTATTCAGTTTCCTTAAAAAATGAGTTAGGTACCAACTTGCACAATAATATGTGAGGTTATTAGAGAGGATGCGAGCTTACCTCCTATAAAACGAACATCACTTTGGAGAATCCTAAATAAACTAGCATTCCAGGAAATATGCATAGGAAACAACATATTAATTGAATAATATGAAATTATCTTATGGAGACGTCGCTATTTGACAAATATAAGAAAGTTTCGTGCAGAAGGCAAAAAAATTTATTATTTAGGTGAAACATGGGTGAATGCAGATCACACAAAACCAAAAATATGGAAAGATACTTAATCCAAGGCAAGCATTTATTAAAGATCTTTCTACTGGTTTAAAAGATCCACTTGGCAAAGGAAAGTGACTAACTATGCTTCACATTTGGCAGCGAAACTGGTTTTGTGAATAGTGGTTTGCTATTATTTAAATCCAAGAAAACTGGAGATTATCGTGAAGATATGAATAACGAGGTGTTCATTGCAAGGATGCAAAATACTTTATCTTCAGCCCAGTTGTATGATAGTAATATATAATGCTTAAACTGAAAAATTATGGAAAACGGAAAATTATGGAAAAGGTTGAATTGCTTGAGCTTGTAAAAAGCTAAGCATCCTGTCATCCGGTTTGAATAAAATTATTAAAGAGTTTCTAAACTTTCTTAACAAGAATATGTTAATAAACAAACGTAAAAGTCAAAAAATATTTTTTTATGAAGATATGTACATAACCTCAAGATATGACAGTAAACATGTTTTACTTGTTTGAAATTACAAAGTCTATTCTGCGTAAATTACACTTAGTTTGCAGCACCATCTGGTCAATTCTTATTTGGAATGAGGTATACTAGTAGAAGTTTGTAAATTTAACATCTAATTAAGAACTCCTTACATTTAGTGTAAAACCCAGTTCTCGAAATCTTTATACCTTTTTTGTAACAACTAAGAATTATAATCACCTTGCATTTGCTACAATCAACTCCGTTTGTGGGACACCGTTAGGGTAAGTTGTAACATTGTGAATAAGGGACATAACATACGTTTTCTTGTCACCAAATTATCGTATTGTATCTACTTTAAAGAAAAAAGCCCTCCTAAATAAAAAAATGAGCTTTTATTCTAAACATAAAAATTGCCTTGGTGTAAATATAACAGAAAACATTTGATTAAAAAAATACAAAAATTAAATTATTCATCATCTGAATCGCAGTGGTGACAAGTATACGTTACACTACCCGGTGTACCCGGTGTATGGGCCCACTGCTTACATTGACAGCACTGGATCCATTCCTCTCCCGATTTACTGTTGTGATAGTTTTCCCAACAAACAATAAATATATCGTCTTCATCGTAAGAATCCTGCACGAGATTTTGTTTTGCCGCTTTTAATTTCTGTGTGGAATTTTCTCTTTCTCTGCCTCCAAATTTCAAAGTTGCAAGTTCTGGAGAATTGGTTAGTGCAGTAGAATTTTCCTTCTTACGACCCCTTGTTGTGAGATTTTTGTCGCAGCCATTGGAATTTGGAGGACTGCTTAGATTCGGAAGAAGTTGACCGTGGATTAGGTTCTGGCTCTGTTGGTACTAGCAGGTAAAAAAATCATCTTCAATCATCACATTCCTATTAAATGGCTCTATGCTAGTATATTAAAAATTTTTTTAGAGTGTTATTCCCCTAGGGCTAATGGTAATGCTTTTCGGGTAATTCCTGGTATATTATATATTCTCATTGATTTGCCTGGATTATTCAATATCCAGCTATTCAGTTCAGAAATATTGTATTTATTTAGAGTTCCATAGACAGATTTGTCAAGAGGTTGGAGACGATGAGAGGGAATGATAACAACACAACACCATTGTCTTCAGTATATTTAACATTTCTATAGGAGGTATGAGATTAGCGATTATAGCCGTACACATTGTTACAAGAACTCCCCGTTCGCTCGAAGTTATAGCACCAACCTGCTTAGTGCCCATATCAGCTATCACTTTACAAGACGCTGTACAGTTGTTAATCCGGTTTCGTCTACATTCCATATGTCACGTGCAGAAATTATAAATCTATCTTTAGTATTCATAATCTTTCAGAAATATTTTTACTAAATGTTATGCACGTGTCCATTTTTCGAAATCAAGTATCAAAGCAACTCTTCCAGAATAAATCCTCTCTAAATATCACTGCCATCATTTTCTTCTTAACGAATCGAAATTTTTGCACAGATTTTGTCGTGCCTTTCTCTTAGAAAAGCCGGATTTGCCACAGTATTAAAGTCAGATATTGCTAATCAAGCGTCTCACGGCACCATGAAACGCGTCGTATCATCTGCGCGTTGCTTGAAGCATGGAGTGCTCAGAATGAATACATCTTCTTCTCTCGATGATGTTCATGCAGTATAACCCGCATTGCCGGGGCATAAATGTCCAGGCGTTTTCCTATCTCGCAATCACTTACAAGTCTATTGGACTCCAGCATCTTCCTGCAACCTCAATATTCTCCTCGGTAATGGACGAGGTGGGGCGTACTGATCTCGAAACATCTTCCAAGCCGACATTTCCTCTCTGGAACTCCTCATCTGAATAGGGTCGAAATATGTTTACAATAGTTTTCTAGCACAGAAGCCACCTCTCCAAACACTGATCCACATGCAAAATTGTAGTGTATAATTACCTGGTACTCCGTTTCTGAGAGACTGAGCTCCCGGCTACACCGTAAGCTTGAACAGTTCTCAATCTACACTGAACTTGTCTCAGAGTGTCTTAAAGGATTGCCCCATATGACAAAAGTATAAGGTCTTTAGCATATGCATGTTGTTAAATAGTCTGTATGATTCCACAACGAAGCCAAGCATCTTACTTGCTGCATCATGTATATCGGTATATCCGCAATACTAACACTAGAAAGCAGAACACCAAAATCTTTAATTTCGTAGTTTCAAGTCACAACAGAATACTTCTCTACACTAATAACCGGTCCACTTGTGTCACACCACTTTATTTATACTGGCAGGAACTAGATAAACTTAATATTTAGATTTTACCACGAAAACTAACTTAATATGGTCAATATATACCAATAGTTTACATGAAAAGGAAAATATGAAGGATGTCCGATATTAAAGATACAAGCCAAAGTTTCACTAACATATATATTTAAGGAAAATATTGAATACATTCCACAAAAAACTACCTACTTTTGTTTATTTCTCGACATATTCTCCATAAAGTTTGAGACATTTATCCCAGCATGACAGTAGTTTGAATATCCCTTCTCGGTAGCCTCTTGCCTGTCAAGTCGATTAAAGTGGTCCACAGCAGTGTTTTGCAATTCCTGTTGATTCGCAAAGCTTTCCCCCCCCCCAAAGAATTCTTCAGGGGTCCGAATAAATAAAAATCGAAGGGGGCCAAATCGGGACTATATGGCGGATGTTGGAGCTCCTCCCACTTCCGCTGTCAACCACTCCTTGGTTTGATTTGACGCGTGCGGTCTTGCGCCATCGTGCAAAAGTTTAACTCCTTGTCGTAATCGTCCTGGCCTTTTCCGTTTAATGGCTTTATGCAATTTCTAGAGAGTTTCGCAGTATTCGTCGCTGTTAATGGTTGTGCGCGGTTCAAGTAATTCACAGAGAAATAGGCCTTCACTATCCCAGAACACGGTGGTCATAGTTTTGCGGGCCGATGGTTAAGTTTTGGGGAATCTGGATGTTTCCACATCATGGACTGTTGTTTCGACCCTGGGGTTTACTGATTAACCCAGGTTTCATCTCCGGTAATAATGCTTTCAATGAAAGAATCCCCTTCCTGTTGATATCGGATGAGATGTTGAAGTGACGCAGTCATTCGATTGGTTTTGTGGTTCTCGGAGAGCATTTTTGCAATCCAACGAGACGAAACTTTGCGAAAGTTTAGGTCGCATGTGTTCATGGACACAACTCTTAGGAATGCTAGTCAATTCCGCAATTTCAAGAACTTTAATGCGGCGATCTTCCCTAATCGTACCTTCAACAATTGAGCAGTTTTCGTCCGTTGGTCTGCTTATGTTCTTCTCCAGATCATCAAACAAGTCCGTTCGTCCATCTTTAAATTTTTTGCACCAAACGCTGACTTCTTTTCGGCTTAAGACCTTCGGGCCATAAACGCTCTCTAATCTGCGATGAATTTCGCTCTGATTAACCCCTTTGGCTTGCAAAAATCGGATAACCACACGCACTTCACACTTGGAACACTCTGCGATTACACACGCCATGTTTGTTTGCCCGGTACGCTACTAAATTGAATCATGCACACAACGCTCCAGACTCTACTACCACGTCTCAACCTGCCTTGACATGCATATGACGACAATATTTCGCTTGCGGTGTTTGTTTCACAGCCACCTGTACTTTTAAAATCGGACATCCCTCGTAGTATTTCACTTATAAACAAAACAAATAGAAGAGGCCCCATGTTTGACCCCTGCGGTATTCTAGAGCTCAACCCAGTTCATAGGATATGAAGTCATTCAAATATAGGTTGTAGGAGTTCAAGAGAATCAGGATTAACACCATAAGCATATTTAGCAAAGAGAATTTAACAACCTTTCCGTGGACTACAGTTTGTATTTCAGAATTTAACCATAATTATTACGGCGAAATTCTTTTAATAGAAAATATTTTTTCGATTAAGATAAGCACAAATACGAATAGGAAATATTACGAATTTTATGTAATTAAAAAAATATTTATTTACTCTTAACAGCGTCGTTTCTGGAATTTTTTCGATTATATTTTTAATTAAGACGCCATTAGAAGACCGGCGCCAGCCTATCCTATCTATGTACGTAATTACTGCGTGTCAGTTTTCATGTATTAAAAATCAAGCTCCGTCAGCTCAAATACATAATTTGAACGCTCTATTGTGTAAGAGAACAAACATCTAATATCTAAATACGGACTTCATTCCTACACAACACCCTTGCGCGCCTGTTATTACAGAAAATTGGGAAAAAACAACATATTGTTATTTCCAGTTCTTTCATTTCCTCATCAAGATGGGAAATCAGTCGAGTAACACAGAAATTACCAGAGACCGATTCGTACTTTAATTATAGTTTTCAGAGGCGTGGTGAAATTACCGAACACGCACTGCAAATTATAGTGGCGGATAGGTATGTTACGAGACGGGTAGGAATTAGAGATTCCATCTGGAACATGTTTTCTAAGCTGCCACAATAAACTATCCGATTTCGTTCCTTAATTAGGTTCTTCATCGGCTATTCGCTTGGGTTCGACGATTTCAGACACTATTTATTTGACTTCTCTTGACCTGCGAAGCACTTCAATTTTACCACACATTTTATATTAGTTTAATTAATAATAAAATTACAGGCAATTTCAGTATCTTCTAATTATAATTTACGCTTAACATTCCAAAATATAATTTTAAAAGTAGGCAATAGGAATACAAAATTACGTTCTTTCATAAAACTTAAGTTACTTAAATCATTTTATTATTTAATACAACAACGACGTATTAAATAATATAATAATAATTGGTGAATTAAATTAAAATGCAATTTTACCTTTATTACATATCTGCTATCATCATTACTGAACTTTATGCGTAGTTGTTACTTAATTCATTTACTGTATGTTGTACGCCCACTGTCCAATAAAACGTGATACACTAGGTAACTGTAACTGCACCGTATCGGTGTTTAGTTACCTCACTTGCATGATATATAGACGATCTATTGCGAAAGAAGAGATGTTCCAGTCTTTGATCAAGTCACCTATCTTTACATAAATGTGTTGAAATGCAGATACAATTGTAGAGTAAAAGTACCAAAGGGGGGCTAAATGTCATTTGAGCGGATTTGAATTATTAAAAAAACACTATATTTCGGTTAGTATTATAACTAGGGTCCCAACATTATTTGTTTATTTTGTAGTTCATATTGAGTAAAGGAGTATTAATATTAACTAGCAATACTTTCTCAAGGTTCTGTCCTGTAAAATTTGTTCTCTTTGAATGAAATACATCCTTGTAGATAGAAAACGTCATTTCTATATCGCAACTGGTTATTGGTGCATACTGGAAATATTCCGTTATTTCAGTGTATTTAGCAGTTAGATTTTGAGGCATTGTCCCCATACACAATTGCCACAAAGTTATGAAATCTGGATTTCTATTAAAAACTGCGTCTAACTTCTGCCGAAGGCCACTTCCGAAGTCAATTAGAATATTTTTCAAATTATTAATAGCCGCAACTAATGTGGCTAATCCATCATTTAATTTGAGATTTTGATTTTCAAAATAAGTGATTAGTTTGAAAATTTGCAAAGTGTTCCTGAAGAAAGTAAAACTGATTTTGTAAATTTGGAATTTGTATTAGTTTCCTGGAGTCAGAAATACTTCGAGCATCGTCATTTAAACATGTAACGAAATTTTGTAAACTATCAAAATTCTCTGCATAAAAACTAGTTCCCCATGTTCCCCATCTAGTTATTACTGGAGAGGGAGGCAGTGACAAAGAGAGAAGTTTTTCTCTTACAAGAGCCACTCTCAATGGTGCTTTTCTGAAAACTTTTTAAAAGCGGATACAAGTCTATCAACTTCCGGAAAGGTATCTCTGATATATTCACAGATTCTGTGGAGAGCATGTGCTAGACAAGTAATATGCAGCATATTAGGATATGCTGTCTTCAATAGTCTGCCTCTTTTTAACATATATGCAGCACTGTCATTGACAAATAAAAGTATTTTTCATTGTACCTGTCGTCCGAATGAAGCATTTGGTGCATATTCTCGGCTGCTGTTTCCGCATCAACTGTATTTATAACTTTTGTTGCTATTACATATACGTTATATGGAATAGTTGGATGTAGTACACCAGCTACAACATTTACCACACAGCGTCCTAATACATATATCGACAGTTTCATCGGCACTTATCTATAGGTACTGATTTGAAAGATGGCTTCTAATGCGTTCTGCTGCTTTCGTTTAGCACTTAGAAGCATAATATTTGCGTAAGATGAATTCATAACGAACATTTCGACCAGTATATTTCTGGAGAAATGTTTTGAAGGTGAGATTGTTAAGTTTATTTAATGGAATATTTGCCGCCATTAAAGTTTCACAGAGTTCTTCGTTAAAATTGTCAGATTCCAACAGATCCAATTTCTGTGTATGTGTTTCTGATGCTAAGTGATGTTTTACGAGCGATTTCTTGGAATTTTTTAACGATATTTACAGACTTCGCAATAAATTTCGGTGTCACTGCAGAGGACATACAATCAGTTTGACCTTTAATCCAATTCGCCATTGTTTCACGATGCCATTTTCGACGTTGTTCCATATCATATCTGAAAAACTAACTTAAACAACCATCTTGATCTAAATAAATTAAAATTAAAAATGTATGCGTAAGTTATTGAAACTTAACAAACACTTACGTCAAAATAATTGAGAGAAGTAGATTCGATGAAACGAAATTAAACAGGATTTATTACAAAAATTACGAAGTACCTATGTACCTAATTAATAGTTAAAATAATGGAAAAAAGATACTAACTCAGCATACCTTATTTATAAATAAATAAAATAATTTTTGAAAACTCCTCACGCTATCTACGCCCATGACAAATGGAATTTAACTGTAATATTGAAGTAATTGCGCCACAATTCAACGACAAAAAAATAGAAGTGCGGTTAATCGAATGAATAGTGCTAGTCAATAACTGCCTGTTTGTACTTAGCGATGTTATAGGCTATTTATATGGTCCATCGTAATTTCGGCCTGATGCGTCCGGTCTCTAATTATGACTCCAAGAAAATACTCTAAATACAATAGTTTAATAAAATCATCATTTACATAAAAATGAATTTTCAAACGTCTATCATAAAAACAACTGAAAAGTAATTAATATTTCCATCAAAAATAGAAATGTGCCAAGGCGTTTTTTCTTAGTTGTAAGCACCATGTTCACTGTCGACCTCTCCATCTGGCGCAGAGTCAGTAATTGTCAGTCCCAAAACATTTCTATAATATCTTCTATAGTCTTCATCCTTCAATAATAATATCATTAAGGTCAAGCACTTCTTTTTCGCCTCTTTTATATTATTTCCTCTTGGAAGCTTCGTTATTATAAATTTCTCTGCATTGTAGGGATTCTTTTCCTTTTTCGAGATGTTAACGGTCCTCCATTGTGATACATCGCTGTATGTCTCCCATACTTGGATGCTGAAAGGACGGCCTATTTTCAAGTAAGTTGTTTTCGTTATATTTAATTAGATGTATCCAGCCGTTCATCGGCTACCGTTTTAATGTTCTAAAATTCAAACTCCTGCATGTCCACAATTTCGAACGGAGGATTGTATTTAGCAGAACGAACAATTTCGTGAAGATCCTTTGGTACGAACGCTTTCATTACTTTCTTTCGCTTTTCAATGAGAACAAAGTCCATATCGCTAGGCATAAAACTATGCCCACTGACAAGAAACTTGTGCTTTATGCAATCAAAAATACCATGAATCATCAAGAAAATGAATGTAAAGAGAATTATTTTATTTTTGTTTTGACTAACGCCGCTGTCAGACCATACAATAACATGACTTTTGTCGATAGGATTATTATTACTAAAAAGTAGTTGCAAACGCGATGCTAGTTCGTTTTCCTCTCGACCAACAACGGCCTCATTTCACATAAACATGAATTACTGAATCTCCCATGTGTATATTAAAGTTGTAACATTACAGTTGCTGCAAATAGAACATATACAAATGTGTCAGTGTCGAGACAAACATGCTGGTACTACCAGGTAAGCTTGAATTTAAAAAATAATTTTTCATAGCCTCCAAAGCTGTCTCAATTTTTCTGTGATGCAATTCAAGTTGTACTTTAGTTGATTTAGTATCGTGATTGTTTGCAGAAATTCCACAACTTAATTTGTCGCAAGTGCGGCATGTGTCTACACGTGGACAATGAAAACTCACGCTTGGAAAATCCTTCTTCAAATCCGAACGGTAGTACATATTTGTAATTAACGTTGGAAGAGGAAAATTTATTACAGAATGCTTTGTAAAGTTAATGAATATTGAGATCTAGGGTCAAATATTCCTTCCTTGACTTTGTTCTATTGTAATGACTTACATCTCTAGGAATAGAAAGTATCTGTCCTCTTACTCCATCTGTATCTTCATCGGTAAACTTAGTTTTTTTTATTATTACTTCGTCGATCCCTATAGAAGGTGTCTCCATTTTTTTTTTCTTTTTAATAATAACTGCAATCTTCTTTCTAGATGCAGCGAACACTTGCATAAAAATAGATTTACATATTTGCAGAAAATTACCGTCAAAGAGTAACACATAGGAAATAGAATTTTGGCGACGAGTAGATTCAGGATTATCATACTTTCGTTTAGCTTTTAGTCAATGAAGCTAACATGGGTTAGTAGTATTTTGGCGCAAGGTATCTTGTTTGTAGAATTCATTAAATATTTTGAGTTTCACTTTCTCTGTCAGTTTATTGCATTCGAAATAGCACAAGATAACTAAAAAATCAAACATGAGCTATGCGATTCTGTAAATTGGGAATAGATCGACATTACCTTTTTATTTGGAGAAGTTTTCCCGGCAACTTCATTTCCTCGATATGATTTGTGTGGTTTCCCAGCAGCTTTACGTTTTCTTTGTTGATGTCAACCCTGCTTGTTTTCCTTCCATAACAACACACCACAGCATAAACAACATTGGTACTTAGCACTTTTCTAAAGCTTCTACCCACAGACATACCTCAGCGCCATCTAATAGTATTGTAAGGCAAACTATTGTACGAGTACTTGGCACTTAGCGTCTTTGCAGTGACAGCGACAATGGTATTTAGCACCTGAATATTGAAAAATCTAAAAATTTACGATTTTCGCACTTAACCACTTTGGTACTTCCACTCTACAATTAATGTTTAAATAAAACATATATACCAACAATGCTTTCGCTATTTACTATTTTAAAAGAATCTTTAGTAATTTTAAATCTAAAGATTTGTTTATATTATAAAAAGCTAGGAAAGGAAGAACAAAATAGCAAAACTTATAAAATGCTTGCCTAAAATATAAAAACGAAATATTGTAAAATGGCTCTCAAGAAGCTTCAGAATCTTCCTTTCAAACTAGAAGTTAAGAAGTTTAAAACTTTTCCGCTTACTGCATTGCACCTCCTTTTTTATCAGGAGAACGTCGTGTTTTATGCAGTTGAACGCTTCAGTAGTTTGAGGAGACAATTGGTTACTTAAGGGAAATAATAAAAGTAAATAATGTATGCGGGACATTGACTTAATATATGTACTTATCCATTTATGTACTAATATGCACCAGAATTAATAATATACGCGCATAATAAACCAAACAACAGAGTATATTTACATATATTGTTATTTCTGTGTACAATAAGGCTGTTCATTAAAATAAATAACCGTATTTTTCTCTTTACATTTCCATACTCATTACAAGTTCTTTGAAAATTATATTTATTATCATTATTATATGTTGTAACTACTTCCTTTAGAATGTCGTATTTACAGTTCTATTTTATGCTGGAATTGACAAGGCTTCTATTCTACAGTCAAGGGTATTCCTTACAATACACTGGTCTAACGAAATTGTCCGTTATATATTTCGTATTGTTAAGTTTCTTGACAAAAGAAGAAAGCAGGATCTTCCATAATGGTATTTTAAATTTATATATTTAAAGACGAGAATACAAAAAATAGTGAAAGAAATCTAAAAAATTAAGTTGGATATTTTTATGCTTCAAATAAAGGCCATATTTATAATTGTTATGCACTAATTGCAACTACGAAGTAATAATTCATAATAATTACGGTTGAAAACGTGAATCTTTTTTTTTGATTGTTCCAATATTTAGAATTCTGAGATATTAAGTAAACATTTAAGAAGCTACCACGATTCCATGTAAACATTCAAGTATTTTAAGATATAATATTTAAATTTTATATTCTTAAATAAACAGGAAGTAAACACGGAAACACGAAAACTGATCAAAACTAACGAGCCATCGAAAAAATTCATAATTGGAGTAGACTGTGAAATTGGGTTGGTACTTTAGCCACTTCCGCATAATGACACATTACTTGATGCTTGACAGTTTCATTTTGTTTCATTGTAAAAAAAGGTTATGGCATTGAAATGATACTACAACAAAAAAGAAAACAAATAATTTATTTAATATCGAAATCATAATCAAAATTTACATATAGCAACAGAAGTTGTTGAAAATGTTGTCCATTTACATCTAAACACAAACAATTTTCTTAATCAGGGTTTTGAAAAATTTGACACAAACTTATAGCTTCAATGTCAAATAATAAATGTCATTATGTGGAAGTGGTTAAAGTATCAACCCAATTTCACAGTCTACTCCAATTATGAATTTTTTCGATGGCTCGTTATAATAATAAATAAATAATGAAGTAGGTATGTAATATTGATTAAAAAAAAATCTAGTACGACCCTTAGTGTCTAATTTGACGTTTTTTTAATGTTGTGATATTGGCTTAATTAGCGCTTTGTTTTTACAATAGGAGTAAATAAATATTAACAAGAAATAAATGCTTTTTTTTTAGAAAAATATTTTCGGTAAATAAAAAAATTGTATCTCTAATACTTTACAGAAATTCCGTTTTTTTGGATAATTTCCTCAAGTCTTCGAGGCATTGATGCGATGTAATTTGTCAAAAAAATTTCTTCTTTACTAACTACTTTCCAAGTGCTATTAATAGCTACTCATAGTTCTTCCTTGTTGTTAGGTTGAAAATTATCTGTGTTTAATTTTTTCACAATCAATCCCCAGATGTTTACAATTGGGTTTAGGTCAGGGCTATTAACAGGCCAAGGCAAAACTTCAATATTTTGGGTTTCAAACCAATTTTTAACATTATTTGCTGTGTGCACCGGACAATTGTCGAGTTGATATACACAATCGTCGTAATATATAAAGTTTACTGAATTTTCCAGAATACTCAAGTAATAAGTAGCATCAAATCTACCATGAATCCCCCAGAAAACTCCAGACTCTCTTGCACCCAATACATTAACTGAAAATCGTACCGATTTTTTTAAATTATTTAGATATTTCGCATCAAATTTACTATTTTCCGGCCGGTAAACTCTCAATTTAGAATTTTTTGTTGATTGAAAATATTTTTCGTGAATAAAAATTACATTATTCCAAAAACCAATATCTCTGAACACATAATTGAGAGAAAATATTACTCTCGACTGTTTTTGTTCATTGGTAAGGAATGATTTATTAGCGGCGACTCTGGAGATTCCCTTAAAAGATTTAGTAACTCCGTATCTTCTTCGACGGTAGAAATTTCGAGTCTCCCTGATCCATCTTTTCTAGATAGTGTTTGTTGTTGCTCCAAACGCTTTTTTACATAAAAAGCAGCAGCCTTGTTAACGTATAGACGTTATAGACCACCCATTTTCAAGTTTTACCACTATTCTAGCTTTAGAAATTTCATTTAATTTTGGCGGCATATTGTCATAAACGTTCAATTAATTTGAGATGTAAAGCAAAAACATCACTGTCATGTGTGATAGCTGTCATAGCGTTTAACAATAAAAGGCACGGTTACAACAATGAATTTTAAGTGTACGAATTTTTTTTTTAAATCAATAGTACCTACATAAGTGTCAAAATTTGAGAGTAGTAATGCATTTGACTATGTGGCATTCCAAATAAGAATCAACCGTTGGAAAACATAGTCCTTAAAATAAGAGCTTGTGATTGGCTAAAAAATATTTTTTATGCAGGCAAAATCAAATTTATTTTGTTCAGTCAAATTTTCTTTTTGATGTCAATACTGATCAGTATTTCTGTCTGTTTCTGCCAGTGCTAGTCAATTGCCTTTTTAGTAATTGTTTGTTGTGCAATTTATTATTAAAATTCGTTAAAAAGTAGTTCTTCTTTGTAGAGATTATAAAGTGAAAAACTCATTTTCTACAGATATTTTATCATTTTCATTAATTTCTTTAATTTATATAATCGCAAATGTTTTAGAACATGGATGATGCAGCTTTACCATGTCCATAAAAAAATCCTAAAGAAAAATATGTAAAGGTGGATAGAGACAGATGGCTTATAATGTGTGTTTTGAGAACAAAGCTAATATGTCCGAAACAGCTGCTTTTCGTCAAACTTCAAAGGAAGTAAGGATTAGTGGGAATACTATGTTTGACATTATTAAGGGAATTGAAATGTCTGAAGTTACAGTTTCGCCTTTAAGAGAACGAAGTTGCCAAGATGCTTACAATAAATTGGATGAAGTATCAAAAAGTAGAAGGCACGTGCATTCATTTTTCTTTAAAAATGAGTTACCGACTAGCACATATGTGCAAATATGTGAAGCTATTAAAGGGAATACCAGTTTACCTCCTTTAAAACAAACATCACTCTGCAGAATCCTAAAGGAGCTAGGATTCAAGTAGGAAAGATGCACACGAAGCAACATATTAATTGAACGAAATGATATTATCTTATGGAGACGTCGTTAAAGTTAAAACTTTTATCAAACCACATTTCTGCCAAAAGCGAAAAAAATTCATTGTATGATAGCAGCAATTTATCCCATACATAAGAAAAATGTAAGTATTAAACAGTCATAACTTGAAATAAAGGAACGAACACAAGTTTAACCAAATACTGAAACTGGAAAAATGCTTACGTTTTACCTATTTTTGGGCGATAAAATGCTGTTTTACCCTTTTTAGAGGTGTAGACTACCTCGCGTCCGTAGCAGATTGCTACACGTGCACCCTGGGTAACGCTAAAAATCAGCTAGAGCAACCTTCGGCAGCAGAGAATATCTTTAGATCTCCTGGCTACTATACATGTGTTCACGTGCCTTTTCAGAACCAAACGACAGGAAGTCTTGGTGAAACAATACAAGTCCGGATATTCCAGTAGAAAGAAAAACAGAGGAAATAAAGAATATAATGGGATATACAATCCCCACCATCCAGTATATGTATATATGGTGTTGTTTGGATCTGAATCCATGTAGCCATACGCTAAATAAGTAAATAAATACCCTTTTTAATATGTACTGTAAAATGAAAATATTTTTAAATAAATAGGTACCTTTTATAGATGTATAAAAATTTTTATCCAAATTAAGTAAAATGATGCACAGTTAAATAAATGTCCTTATTGCTCTCTCATTATAGATACTATTAAAATAACTGTATTTTGTAAAACGCTATATTTGTTAAGCAAGCACTAATGTTAAACAATACACAATACACAATTATTATAATTATAATACGTACAATGTCACCATCAATTCTTTAAATTTATTAGTTTTACATCTACACAATAGTTTTGTTCTGTAGTAAAATCAAAGTAAGATGTAAATATTTTTGCTGTGGTAATTTTAACACATTCTCTATGTATTTACCCATAAATTTATTGCAGATGCAACACCCTCAAACAATAAATAACAGATTATAAGATATTGATTGAAATATTTTATTTAATTCTAATAATATACATTGGTATATAATTGCAGCTTCTTGCTTGAACAAAATTATTAAAGTCTAAGCTTTCTTAACAATTAATATGTTAATAAACAAACGCCAAAAAATAATCTTTTATATAGGTTGGTAGATATATAACCTCACATATGAAACCAACCATATGATCTACTTTTCGGAAATTCCTGTGTAAATTATACTCAGCAGCGCCATGTGTTCGATTCTTATTTGGAATCGACCTGAGAACATTAGACTACATACTCGTGGTTACTTGTTGTTTTACAACGTTGTCAGATGTGTTTTTCGTCAAAATAAGCTAATAAGCAAATAATAAAAACAAACTTTAAAATCAAGAAGAAAACTTTAACGAAAAAGTAATAATAATCATTCTTCTTCATGTATCTTTTTCTGTCAACAAATATCGATTAATAACGCTTATTTAAAGACTGAAAGTTTGAACTTTAGTAACATCGTGCAGAGGTATTAAGCATGGTTCAACATTTTGGTTCTAGGATTTTAGACTCCTAATTTAAGAAGAACATCGCCACGTATAGCTAGTACGCCAATTTATACACATTAAAATAAAAATACAACGTCTGAAAAATGGAAATAGAATATGAATTTAAAATATTCAGAATGTTGAAGTTACCCATCCAACTGCATCCAGTTAGCTTTTTACATTCATTTACAAACCCATTTTAAAAATCATACTAAAATTTCTTGTGTATTCCGAAAATGTTTTTCTTTTGTTAGAATAAGAAATATAAAATATGAATATCGGATTTAGAATGTATTATGTTTAAAGGAGGCAATTTTTATATTTATAAAACCGTTAACATTGTGTCTAAGTTTTACTGGTACGAAAGTCGAGTGAATTTTTAAAGATCGTATATTAAAAAAACATGTAAGATGAATGCTCTACAGGAATTTACAATCTATTTTTTTAATCCAGAAATTGTATCGAACGTACGTAAAGATCGACAACAGAACGATACTTAAAGCTAGATGGAGGATAACAAAACTATATTATGGGTCAGCTTTAAGATATCGTCTACGATATATTTATGATATATTCAGTCGCCAAATGGCTAATATTTTTTTTTAATATCTTCGTCATTTATTTCTCGCTTATGAGAGGGAATTTTGGGAAAATATGTTGGGTGTACAATCTATATAATTTATGTATATATATATATATATATATATATATATATATATATATATATAAATATAATAACTTCGTTACCTTGGTATGATATGGTAAACCTAATTTTTTGGAATACTAAGGCATGATTTATTATTATTACTAGAATGTATCTTTGAATAATTTAAACCATAGCAACTTAATTACTTGACATTTATATCCTGTCATTCATATTTTGTATTCTCTTGAAAAAGGCGTATACAGCCGAAACATGTAGAGTTTTTTAAATACATATATTTTGAAGTAATATACAGACCTTTAATCGCCTACTGATTAGGTTTACTATATATATATATATATATATATATATATATATATATATATATATATATATTAAAATAATAAGCTTTTTGGTTTAGCGACCTTTATTGAATTTCAAATTATTTAACTAACGACGTTTCGAATTTTTTGTATATAATTAAGTTAAATTTTTCAAGTGATTAGAACAATTTATTTCATGTTAAAGCATATGCCTAGTGCAATATGCATGGTCGGAAACATGTCGACCCTTCACTACAGGGTCCGACCGCGTATCTCGGAATCTTAAGTGTAACTTAGTATCAGTTACAGCAGTTGTAGTGAAGGGTCGACATGTTTCCGACCATGCATATTGCACTAGGCATGTGCTTTAACACGAAATAAATTGTTTTAATCACTTGAAAAAGACTTAATTATATACAAAAAAGTCGAAACGTCGTTAGTTAAATAAATTGAAATTCAATAAAGGTCGCTAAACCAAAAAAAAGCTTATTATTTTAATATTATGCACACGGCCAATAAAACAAATAAGAAAAAAATTTTAATTTCTTATTAACACTAAATATATATATATATATATATATATATATATATATATTATCAGAAAACCCTTATACCCTTAGGGTGTCGGGTGTATATTATTTCTTGACCTTTGTATATTATAGTAGATTCAATTAGTCGGCGATTTAAGGGATGTTTTTCTTTAATATGTACATATTTGAAATAATCTTACATGCTTCGGTGTATAATGCCTTATTTTAACTTTCTTTGACAAAGGCATTATCATTATGTGCCGAACTTACGACAGACCAGGTTTACCAACTCGGACCGAACAGAAACCGGATAGCCGTATTTTACAGAAATAAAATTTCTGTAAAATACTGCCATATTGTGTTACCTAGGACAAAGTAGAGCCATTAAATGCGGATTACGTGTTCGAATATTAATATATTACAATAATATTACACAATAGAACTATTCGATTTAAAAGCAGAATTTTACAAAAATTTTATTTGTGAGAAAAATATATATTTATTTAAATTGTTACATGTACGACAAGTAACAAATATAATGTCGTTTTCCCATTGGTTTGCTTAGGTTTAGTAATGAATAATTAATCTCCGTTCTTTTATACTAACATATTTTTGTATGAGATAGTTTGATTTAAATTGTTAATTTACTGTTCTCTACTCGTTCTGATTTTGAATTTTCCCTGCTATTGGGGAAAAATCATGCGAGTAATATTGCCATCTATGGGCGAGGTCTAGAATATTTCAAACCACCCTCGTGTACTTTACATTCCGTTGATAATTGAAGACGTACAAATTTATATTTCTTGTCGTCGTTAATATTAATAATTGAGAATTTTAAATAATATAGGTTTCATTTAATGAAAAACAATGTGGTGGGTCAAAACTACCAGGATATCTATGCGCCTACAGGCTTCCTAGGATAGTCTTGGAACACATAATTTTAATATATTTCTTATTGAGTCTTTTGTTTTAGGCGTTTTCTTTATTAGAGAATTAAAATCACAAGTAAATTAGCATTACATATTACACATCCGAATTTTTTTATTTATCTTAATACGGAAGAAATTATTCAATATAGTCCCCACCCACCTCTGCGCACTGTTCTAGTCAGCATCTAAATTTTCTGAATACTTTTTTACGTTCTAATTTCTATTACGCTAATTACCGTCGGCATTCTCTCTTTTACAATATCTAAATCCAATTATTATTTTCATATACCTTTTGCTTTACATATCTCCAAAAGTAATAGTCCATAGCTATTAAGTCTGCTGAACGGGGTGACCAATGTTTCGGTCTAAAACGTCCGATCCACTTTCCGCAGAAATGATGATCAAGCCAATCTTTAATTAAATTAGCGGAATATGCAGGGCATCCACCCTATTGAAAATAAATGCTGTCTAAATTCACTTCTGCCAGTGACGCTAAAACAAAATTTTATAACAAAGTGCCCCCATGTAATACATTATGACATGTTACCTACCCCTATATCTAGGGTGCCACGAGTTTTTAATGTAGGGCCTTCATCGACTGCGCGTATATGGACACAATCTGAGAACCTGTTAAATATTAAGTGATTCATAAATTTCAAAGCAAATGTTATTCTGCAGAATCGCTTTCCAGTAATTTAGAACCATGCTTTGTATGAGCCAGATATCTTGTCCGATTACTCTGTCAAGAAGTAATCACACAATTTATCCTTCTACTGTGACTAGAAGTGAGTCGCCAACACATCGAAAATCTTTGCTTACACAATTTAAAGTTTCTGTAATTTTGCTCAAATCCTATTTGGACGATGTCTCATAATCAAAATAAAATATGTCGATATATGTATGTCGATATGTCGATATATGTATATGTATATCATCGTATATACATATATATATATATATATATATATATATATATATGTATATATATATATATATAGTAAACCTAATCAGTAGGCGATTAAAGGTCTGTATATTATTTCAAAATATATGTATTTAAAAAACTCTACATGTTTCGGCTGTATACGCCTTTTTCAAGAGAATACAAAATATGAATGACAGGATATAAATGTCAAGTAATTAAGTTGCTATGGTTTAAATTATTCAAAGATACATTCTAGTAATAATAATAAATCATGCCTTAGTATTCCAAAAAATAGATAACAAGGTGTGAAAATATGTGTTGTTCGCTGCTAGCAATTTGTGTCTCCTTCACATATTTTCACACCTTGTTATCTATTTTTTGGAATACTAAGGCATGATTTATTATTATTACTAGAATGTATCTTTGAATAATTTAAACCATAGCAACTTAATTACTTGACATTTATATCCTGTCATTCATATTTTGTATTCTCTTGAAAAAGGCGTATACAGCCGAAACATGTAGAGTTTTTTAAATACATATATTTTGAAATAATATACAGACCTTTAATCGCCTACTGATTAGGTTTACCATATCATACCAAGGTCACGAAGTTATTATATTTATATATATATATATATATATATATATATAACGGGTGTTCAGAAACATTCGAAGTCAAGTGGGCTCTGAACAAAAAATCGTATATCTTTACTTAAGTATTAATATTCTAATTTGATAACCTATAAAATTGTATTAAGTAAATATATCAATCTATCTCAGACATTACTTCATATTTTCAAGGCCTACTTTGACTTCGAATGTATCTGAACACCCGTTATATATCATTTGATAAATTCTTGGAGTTCTCATCTTTTATATTAAATATTTTAAATATTATCAAATTAGTATGCTATTTTGCGAGGTAAATGTGAATGTAAACATTGCTGTCCGCAAATCTTATGAAATTTATTTGAAAAATTTTGTCTACGTTTGGACTTGAACCCAAGTGTAGGGCCTGCCGGACCGTCGCTCTAACCAATTTAGCTACGATAGACCTTGGTTCAAGTTTATTAGAAAAGCCTTATAAGAAGACGATGTTAATAATTCAGATGTCAGTTTTGAAAGTTTGAAATTGCTAATTTTTAGTCCTTAGCTATTAATATATGTAGATAATTTCTTAGCCGTTCATTTAATATATGATTTGATAAATTCTTGGAGTTTTCGGCTTTTATATTAAAAATTTTAAATATTTTCAAATTAGTATGTTATTTTGCGAGGTAAATGTGAATGTAAACATTGCTCTCTACAAATTACAACGCAAATCATACGAAATTTATTTGAAAAAGCAATGTTTACATTCACATTTACCTCTGCTTTCAAAACTAACATCTGAATTATTAACATCGTCGTCCTATAAGACGTTCTAATAAACTTGAACCAAGGTCTATCAGATCTTAATTGGTTAGAACGACGGTCCGGCAAACCGTAGACTTGGGTTCAAGTCCCAACGTAGACAAAAAATCAAATAAATTTCATATGATTTGCGTTGTAATTTGTAGACAGCAATGTTTACATTCACATTTACCTCGCAAAATATTTAAAATATTTAATATAAAAGTCGAAAACTCCGAGAATTTATGAATTGATATATTAAATGAACGGCTAAATCATTATACATATATACAATAGAGCCTAGATTTGCGTTGGTTTTACGTTCCGCAAAAGAACGACGGGAATCTAAACAACGCAAATCCAATCAAATTTTTATTTAATATTTACTTGTTTATTATCTACTGTCTGTCCACTAATTAAAGGTGAAAATTTCCAACTTTTAAAACATCATTGTATATACGTAGATATGCATTTAATAATATTGTATTTTATTTTGGTTATAAATACTATATTTAGTTTGTGAATAAGAAGTTCGTTTGTTTTATTATATGTGATTATCTGTTCGTATATATTTCTTTCGTATAACAGGTTTAAGCTTATACATATAAGATAATGTGTGAAAAACTATGCTTATTCTTTTTCGCTTTGAACAAATAAAACGCATTAATGCTTTTAAAAATAAAAGTTTTTTTTTTAAAGTCATGCAGACGTAAAACGTTCACAAAAGTGATGATAGTTTTATTTGAATATTAAGAATATGTTTGCTTAATGCAAGATAATCGACGCTAACTCATTAATTAAATGATATATACGTAAAACTTCGAACGTTCCATAAATAATATATATTCTCCATTAGCTTTGCCTACTAACGAAAACGCTTCCACTATTTTGTGCTTATCTCTTCTTCCTCCTTTTCTTCTGTGCGTTCTATTAGATCAGTTTCCCCAGAAGAAATGCATCTCCTCATTTGTTATCTCTTCTTCATTTAGGTTTAAAACTTCTAGATCGTTTAGGCCTTCAAAACATACATTTCATGCATAATTTTCCAAATTGTTGGCCGTACCTTCCCACAATTTACTCCAAATCCCATTTAAACAACGCCTTTAAAATGCTAAATTGTTTCCAAATTTCTTTGAGGACAATAGTCTCATTAGAACCTTTAAAAAGTTGTTTGAACGTTCTACGTAAATCCACTATCTATTATAATTTACTTTAAATTATCTTTGAAAGTTTCAGCAGCTTCTACATCTCCATTGCCGCTTCTCCCTTTAACGCCAAATCATACAGTTTAGCTCTTGATTTGAATTTTTGGAACCAACTTCGACTTACGTTAAATATTTCGTTTCTGTGAACATGTTCGGGTCTCAATGTTAATTCTTCAAGTATAAAAATTTGTTTCTGTGTGATAACTAAATGATCTGGGCAGAGTAAGGCTGTTTGGACAAGAGTTAGAAATAACCAATGAAGTGAAGTATCTAGTCATAACACTTGATATGAAACTGAATTGGAGCAGAAACCTAGTCAAAGTGGCAGACAGAGCGATGCAGATCTTCTGGAGATGCAGAAGAGCTGTTGGCAAGACCTGGGGACTAAAACCAAATGTGGCACACTGGTTGTACACGGTAGTAATAAGACCAACGATTGCCTATGGAGCAGTTGTCTGGTGGAGGAGGACGAAGCGGACGTCGTCGGTGGGCTCCTCACGACTCTCCAGCGACAGGCTCTGTTTGGAATCACGGGAGCGATGAACAGCACGGGAACCGCCTCCATGGAGGCCATCGTGGGTCTCCCTCCGCTGGAACTATTTGTAAACGCGGAGGCAACGGCTGCGATCCTGAGGCTGAAGGCCAATGACGTATGGTGTCCTAATAAGGTTGTAGGGAGCGATATAGTTATCACAGAAACAATACTGGAAGAGCCGATATTTCAAATGCCGGCGGACAGTATGGCACCTGAGATTATGTTTACAGCTAAGCTGAACATATTTATACCGACCAGGGAACAGGTAAAAAGTCGCTTGAGCGATTGTGGTGCCGGCACCTGCTACAATGATGGATCACAATCTAGTCAGGGGGCAGGTGCAGGCATATGCGGAATGTGCCCTAGAAGGAAGATATCGATATGTCTGGGGAAACATGGTACGGTCTTCCAGGCCGAATTGTTTGCAGTCGCAGCCTGCGCCGAGGAAATTCGGAAGCCTTCAGCGCAAACAAAAAAATATAATGACTGATAGTCAGGCAGCTATTAAGGCCATTATGAATCCATTTACCAGGTCTAAGACAGTGTCGCTGATATGGGTGCCAGGACTTGAGGAAATTAAATTCAATGAGAGCCGACGAACTGTCCGAAGAAGGTACTAATAGAAACTTCATAGGACCAGAACCTGTGTGTGGAATCACTAAGGATTCCGCGAAAAGGGAGATCTGGTTATGGCTAGAAAAAGAACATAAAAATAAATGGAGGTTAACGGAAGGTCAACTCCATACCAAAACACTACTAAGGGAGCTGGACGAAAAGTTTTCAGCCAATCTAGTTCGTAGTAACAAAAAAGAAATTAAAATAATTACCGGGTTAATAATCGGACATTTTCCTTTAAGGAAACATTTGTATAGCATGGGCTTGGTTAGCAAGCCCTGGTGTAGAAGATGTGAAAAACAGGAGGAAACTAGCGTTTATGTAATATCCACGTGTGAGGAACTAGAAGAACTGAGTCATAAATAGTTCGGGAGGGATCTATTGAATCCTTCGAGTGTACTCACACTTCCCCTGAAGAGGATAGTGGCTTTTATCGAGGACACAAGACTAACAGAGTGGAACTGAGAGATCTATTGGGGATAGTACAAAGAGCAGTGTGCTGGACTTGTGCTGGACGTGCTGGCGTCCAACCCAAAACAGAAGAAGAAGAAGATGCCGCGATGTTACGAGGTATATTGTAAATAAGAAGGCTTTAAAAATGGCGATTCGAAACTCCGCACGGAGTCAGGTAAAAGGATTAAATGTATACGAATTTCCGTACATCCCAAAATTTTGCTTAGAAAGTGGTGTAAAAAACTCACCACAGTGTTTTATTTAATTTTAATAAAAGTAAATTATTCAAATAAAAATCTTTATTTATACACAAATAGGTATTTTACATTGACATTCATTCATTATCACCTTATTAAATTTTATGAGAATAATGAGAAGCTAGTTTAACAAATTCTATGCCACTCTGGTAATTCAAAATGTGCTGTTTAAAATACATTTCGCATTTTTTCAAAACAGCATTCTGATCCTTGTAGGGAGCATTGACACTGTTTATTTTAATATAAAGCTGCATCAGAATTTTTAATAACGTATCAACAACTAGTAACGGATGAGCGTGATATAAGGAATTATTGAAATGGGATTGAAACGACTCGCAGGCATTCGTTGTACGATTTAAAGCTTTTGGCCCATATCTCGGAAGGAAATTCCGCGTCTTCTGATATGTAGTTATCGATTAAATAGTCTGAAATTTTTTTTAAGTTTCTCATTTTGAGGTTGAAATGCACATATTTCGAAAACAAACAATCACTCACATTTTCTAGTTCTGCATTTTATCTGTGCGGAGTTTCGTATAGCACCAATACCTTCACGACCTCCCGTTGTTTAGGGATTTGTGAGGAGTTTCCTACTGCCCGTCAAAAAGCAGCAACATGCAGATTTGAACAGTAGATTAATTCTAGAGAAAATTCGAAAATGTTGAATATGTCAATTTAGATAGAAGATACTCATTTACTATTTATAAAAAAACATTTTGAGGTAAAATATTTGGCAAGAAACAATAAGCTAACTTCAAAGTCAATACCAACACTTTATTTACCAGGTAGAGCATATTCAACCGATGCATTAATATATGCAATTATAATAAATATTGTTTTGTATAAATTAGGACTAATCTAATATTGGATGACATTAATTATGTTCTGTCTAGGAAGCAGGTATTCATTCTAGTAAAATAGTTGTGAAGGAGCCCTTGCTATAGTATCAAGAAGAAAATTACTATATTGTCAAGTAAGGATATTTTACTACATACTACTTTTAATCATTTTTGAATAGGCACTAGTAAATTCACATTTTGTAAATCATTTGTTATGCTTTAATGTTACTCTATTCACAAGTAACATGAGAGCAAAATGAATTGAGGTAGTAGGAGGCTGCGGTTCGCTGATCGTATTTCGTGAATTATAAAGTAAATAAATCTTACTGGCAGCACTTAAATGTCTCCTTGATACAAATTTAATTTACAACTTAAAATATTTATGAAATGTCATACAAATGTCATGTTTTATATTTTATTGAAAAGTTTACAATAATTGTTGAAACTGTTGTCCCTCGGCATTCAAACATAAATTTACGCGCCGCTTCATGTTTTCAAAAACCTTTTGTAAAATAAATCCGTCTACTAACTCGCACTGTCGCACGATATTGTTCCGTAAATCGTCTATTGTATGCACTGGATTTTTAGAAATAGAGTTTTTTAAGTATGGATATAAAAAGTAATCCAGAGGAGTTAAGTCACACGATCTTGGCGGGAAACGGTCCACACTAATAATTCTTTCATAAAAAAATTCACGTAAATAATTTATTGTTTCACGGGCAGTGTGTGGTCGTGCGGAATCTTGCTGAAAGAAACCTAACTGTGACTCGTCATCATGCAGTTGATTTATGAATGTTTCCAGTATATTATTGCGATATCTTTCATCATTTATAGTTCCTTCGAAAAAGATCGGACCAATAAGCTTTCTACGTGACGTGGCACACCAAACCCCTATTTTTACAGGATGCAATGTTGTTTCCCTATAATAATGCGGATTGTCTGTTGCCCACATACGCATATTCTGAGCGTTTATGTAGCCGTTCAGGTGAAACCACGCTTCGGCGGTGAAAAACGTTTTATCCAAAACATCGTCGTCGTTAAGATTTGCATTAAAGTAACGACAATAGGCAACTCTTCGAACGTAATCTGGCGGCAATAGTTCTTGATACAATTGAACCTTGTAAGGATGCATACCAATATCGCGTTTAAGAATACTGCGGCAGGTTCCATAACTTATATCCAACTGTTGTGCCAGTCTTCTGACAGATGTTGTAGGTTGTTCTCTAATTGCGTTTCTTGCATTATTAACAACATTTTGGGTCCTAACTCGAGAAGATCTTCCCCCTTTCTATTGTCTTTTTACAGACCCAGTTGTTCGAAAGTTATTTATAATTCTCAATAGGTCACGAGAAAAGTTCTTATTTACTAAAACAACTTCAGGAAAACGTTGTTGGAATTCTTCCTTGCACATTTCTATTGAATAATACCATTCACCGTTTGGCAAACGTCGACCGTTACGAAAGTAACATTCTAAAATGAACACCATTTGTTCTTGAGTAAACATTCTGAATGTGATTATACTGTTTTTTTTTTAAATTGTATTGAAAGAATTAATAATTCACACTGACAGTCTGTCATAAAATGTTTGACAGAAAAATATTGTGAATATAATTCACGAAATACGATCTACGAACCGCAGCCTCCTACTACCTCAATTCATTTTGCTCTCACGTTATAAGTTTATATATATATATATTATAAGTTTAATGTATGAATTTATTTTGTCGTAGGCTAGACTTTTGAAGTCACACATGTAACACCAATTGAAGAAAAATATTGCTCTTTTTTTATTTATTGCCCACTTATACATAAAACCAAAAAAAAAACAATCATTATTGATTAATTTATATTTTACATATACCGATTGGTTCAGCCCGCTACGGGCCATACGCAACAATATACGTATGGAACGTAATGCGATGTGGCAACGTGTGTACGATGCCACTCCGCGTGCGCATACATAAGTCCGATGATCGAGAGCAATAGATTGCCCGTCATTCGTATTTAGCTGTGCAAACGTAAAGGTAGCTATCATGTCAGTGTATACAACCGCAGAGAAGGTACAAATAGTTTCGTGGTATCTTGCCGACAATTCCTTTCGAACAACCGCTGATTTATTTGCTGTAGAGTACGTAAATCGGCCTATTCCTTCGCATTCGACGATTGAAAGGATCGTAAATGCGTTTAGGAAATGCCAACAAGTTGACGAACAGCCTCATATCCCTCTAATACCTGCCGATCGGGAGGAGAGAGACGTGAGGGTTTGTTCGTTAGTTGAAATGGGCGACCTTAAGTGTACCCGGCAAATAGCAGACGAAATCGGTGTTAGTAGAAGTACAGTAAAGCGCATTCTAAAACGCAACAATTCTTAAAATTTAAATTTATTTTGCAGAATTAATGATTTTTTATACCTTTATCTTTTAGAAAACGTTATTGTTTTCTTATTACTTAAAATTACTTTTCCGTAGCAGCTAAGAATAAATAATAATAATAACTTGGAGATATAACGACCTTATTATGTCTGAAACAAATGGGCAAATTACGTATACAGAACGAATATGCAAACGACTATATCCTTGCGCGGTTTAGGTCTTACTAAATTCATAACAGCAATGTATGGCAATTTAAGCTACTGCGCGTGGAGGGGATTCGCTGTTGCCACTTATTGCTGGTTATGGCCCGTTCAGAGCTGGTCCTATCGGTATTTAACACTAAAATTTATTCTTGTTTTTATGGATTTAAAAATAGAATTCAGTTTTTAACCTAGCCAGATTTATTTATCATGTTATTTTTATACTTATAATAAGAACAATAAAAATTAAGTAAGTTCGTATACAACAAATTCATAATATAAGTTAAGGCACGTCAGGTCCATTTTAGTTTGTACTCGGGGATTCGATATGGCAGTAAACGCTGTCTCATTTATTTATAATTAATTTATACTATGTTCTTGCGGATTTGTATATGCCTATATCAAACCGAACTTGATTATATTATACTTGATTCCTTAGTTTTACATCCATATATATATTTTTACAAAATTAATTTCAATATTTATCAAGCATATTTTACATACGAGGGATGTCTTTTATGTTTTGCATACTGGGACATAGAGGACATCACTAATCCAATATCAGTACTAAAAATTAACCTCCATCTATGGTTACCCTAAATCCAAAGTTTCAGTGCGATACGTGTAGTGTTGTAACTACAACGAACTGCTAAAAGTTGACCAGTTAGTCGAAAAATGGAATTAAACCGTGAAAATTTTCGTGCAATCATTTTTTATAATATTCGAAGACAATTATCTCAACAAAAATACCTCGCCGAGTTGATTCTATTTTCGATATGAAGCACCACATCAGCCAATAATTTCTCGTTGGTATGGAGAATTCAAATGTGGACGGATTAGTTACAGCGACGATCCAAGAGCAGATGCATCAAAAATGGCTATCTCTCAGAAAACGCAAATGGTGCGCAAGCTCATCAACGAAGACCGACATGTAGCATATCACGAAATTGAGACATCATTGATTTCAAAGACCTCAATTCAACAAAATTTGCATGAAGAATTGTGTGTAAAAAAATTAGTTTCCCGTTAGATACCGCATCTGTTAACCGAAGAACAGAAAACAGCTAGGGTGAATTGGTGCCAAAAAATTCTATACCGCTTCGACGCCGGAAACTCTAAAAAAGTGTACAACATCATGAGTAGTGAGGAATTTTGGATTTACTCGTACGATCCAAAACATAAACGCCAGTCGTCTGTGTGGGTGTTCGAAGGTGAAGAAAAGTAACAAAAATCATTCGTTCTCGAACTGTATCCAAAAAGATTGTCGCCACATTTGTCTCGAATGCAGGTCATGTAGCAACAATTTCTCTACAATATCGAGGAACTGTTACTGCCGACTGGTATACAACCATTTGTTTGCCGTAAGTCATCGCTGAGCTCCGAGAACCAACCCTCAACGACGAATCATCCTCCACCAAGACAATGCAAGTTCGCACACAGCTTGCAAGACAATTGAATTTTTAACACAACAAAACGTCGAATTGTTAGACCAACTTCCATACGGTCTAATGACCTGAGTCCCAACGATTTCTTTACCTTTCCGAAAATCAAAGACGGACTGCGTTGTCAAAGGTTCAAGTCATCAGAAGGAGCAATCCATGCCTTCAAAAACGCAATTTTGACTGTACCAACAAACGAGTAGAACAACTGCTTCCAGAGTTGTTTCGAGCGCATGCAAAAGTGCATTAATCTTCGTAGAGAATACTTCGAAAAACAATAGTATTTAAAAGCTATATACTGTTAAATAAATACATAAATACACCAGAGAAGCTAGAAGTAGAGGTGAAAAATCAATCATAGACTACGTACTAATAAACAATAGCCATAGGAAAGAAGTCGAAGATACTAGAGTGCAAAGAGGTCCAGAAATATACTCGGATCACTACTTGTTACTGGCAAAAATATTCATTCCAGGAAGGAAAAGCCCAATGGTGACTAAGAACAAAAAAAAAGACAAAAGTGGTTATAAGAAACTATAAACTCATACAAAATTAAATAGCGACAAAATACAAAGAAAAAATTGAGCAAGAAATGGAAGAATTAAATAAACTGGACACAGACAATAATGTGGAAATATTATGGACAAATATAAAAAGCAAAATACATAAAGCTGCAAAAGAAGCGTGCGGAATTATAAAAATAAATAAAAACAAAAAACAAACAAGCTGGTGGAGCGGCGAAATAAAAGATGCGATAAAATATAAAAAACATGTATGGGCGAAATACCTCAAAGCGAAAACAGAAGAAAGCTACGCTAAGTATAAACAGCAAAGAACAAGGGTAAAAGAACTAGTGAGAGCAGCAAAACAAAAGTCATGGGAAGAATTCGGGGAAAGAATGGAAAGTGATAGCCACGGAAACCAGAAATTATTCTATAAAGTATTGAAAACTTTCAGAAGTGATACGAACTATAATAGCAATTACATAAAATCAAAAGAGGGAAAATACTTGAAGATGACAAAGAAATAATGGGCAGATGGAAAGAATACTTTGAGGATATGCTTAATATAGAAAAAATAGTACAAGGATATAATGGAAAAGCAGAACAAATAACCACCCAATTAACAGACGAAGGTGACCAAGAAATAAAAATAGAAGAAGTAAAAGAAGCAATCATAAAAATAAAAACAGGAAG
Organism: Melolontha melolontha; assembly: GCA_935421215.2. NCBI lineage: Eukaryota > Metazoa > Arthropoda > Insecta > Coleoptera > Scarabaeidae > Melolontha > Melolontha melolontha. Next base: position 96,216,520 of record OW285236.1, on the reverse strand, counting down.
AGCAGCAGGTCATGATTGTATATCACCAGAAATGATCAAAAACTTGGGTCAAAAAAGCATAGAAGTTATAACTAAACTGTTTAACAAAATATGGACAGAAGAGAGAATACCACAAGATTGGGAAATAGGAGTGATATTACCCATCTTCAAGAAAGGAGATTACCGTGAATGTAAGAACTATAGGGGAATAACAATGATGAGTATAATGGCCAAAATGTACGAAGGAATACTGGAAAAAAGATTAAAAATACAAATAGAGACACAGCTAGAAGATTCACAAGGCGGTTTTAGGAAGGGAAGAGGAGTACAAGACTACATATTTACTATAAAACCAATAATGGAAAAAAGACGGCAAAGCAATACGTACTTGGCGTTTATTGACCTAGAGAAAGCGTTTGATAGTGTACCAAGGTAAGCGATATGGGAAAGCCTAAAAAGAAGAGGTGTAAATAAGAAATTGAGAAACAATATAGAGTGTATGCATAAGTTCACAAAGAATTATGTACGAACGAGAAATGCAGAGTCACAGATATTTGAAACTAAAGAAGGATTGAGACAAGGTGGTGTACTGAGCCCAGCACTATTCAACATAGTGATGGATGACGTACAAAAAGAAATAAAGCACATACTGAAGAAATTACCAGTGGGTTATAGAAATATGGAAATAACGACAATAACTGACTGCGTCTTTGCAGATGATCTAGTAATATTTGCAAAAAACACGACAGACCTGCAAGAAAACGTAACAATATGGAACGAAGCCCTTCAAAACCGAAACTTAAAAATTAACATCGATAAAACAAAGGTAATGGTAATTGGGAAAGAAAACAAGCAAGCATTAATAACACTGGACAATACAAAAATAGAGCAAGTAAAGACGATGAGATACCTGGGCGTAAATCTACAGAAGAATGGTAAGAACGAAACCGAAATAAATGAAAGAATAGAAAAAGCAACACGGACATACTATGCTTTGAATAACAAATTTATAAGAAAGAAAGAAATATCAACTAAGACAAAAATCCTAGTCTACAAGACTATACATAAACCAATATTAATGTATGGTAGTGAGAGCTGGGTGTTAACAAGGCAGCAAAAAAGTAAAATCCAGGCGGCAGAGATGAGATTCCTGAGAGCAGTTAAAGGCATTACAAGAAGAGATAGAATACGGAATGAAACAGTGAGGGAAGAACTAAAAGTGGAATCGATCTTAAAGAGCATTGAAAGGCAACATCTGAAGTGGTTCGGACATGTAATATGAATGGAAAACCAGAGACAACCGAAACAGATATGGCTGGCAAGGACACAGGAAAAGAGGACTAGAGGAAGACCGAGAAAAGAGTGGAACAGTGTAGTGGCAGAGTGCTTGGAAGCCAGGGGAACAAAGTGGAAGGATGCAGAAGTAATGGCAAGAGACAGAAGGGATTGGGCAATGTTTGTTCGTAAATAAAAAGTTTTTAGACGCCTTAACACCTTCGGGTATAAGAAGGCTTTATCGATTATATATATATATATATATATATATATATATATATATATACTGTTTTATTCCAGTTCTATATGCAAACATAAAAGTTACTAAATTGAACAACATTAAAATAACATTAATTATATAGTTCAAAATTTAGAACAAAAAACTGAAAAGCGCTAGCAAAATTGTGCTCAGCCAAGTTAAATATGCAAACAAGATTTTTTAATTAAATCTTTTTATTACTCAAACACAATTTTTGAAACATTTCGGAAATTTCCGAATAATGTCTATAAAAACTATAGGAATCTCTCAATAGCCAATTTAAAGAAACGCAAGATGAAATAAGAACAAAATTCTGAAGGATTATTAATAAATTCAACGCCTTATTTCAAGTTCTTGAGAAATTAGCAAGACGGAAAGAATGTTATTTTCAATAAAATAGATGTACACATCACCATTGTTAGCCTGTCACAAAATTTTTCTCACTAATTTTAGTAACGTATTTTACGATTAATTAAAGTTAAATTAGTACATAAAAACTGGCATCTGTTTCTTACAAGATGTTCCGTGAATTAACCGCATTACGTGTCGGCTGTTTGATATACAACATCTGCATTTACGTAATTTGCGGACTCTAGGAATATCATTACATAATGTCGGCCGTGTCTGTAGTTTTCATATTAGAACTATCTTCCATTTATGCATGTTACAGGAAATACTACTCATTTGGGACGAAATACTCACGTGAATTTTAATTTTAATGGAGGCATTCATGAAATACACATATGCATTTTTCTACCACATGTGCAACTATTGACTATTCATTAGAGTAGGAAAGCGAAATTCATTATACAGGGTGTGACGAAAACAAATTACACACGCATATTTTCTTTTTTCAGGGAAGAGCAATGATGACTGAAAATTTTAGTCTTGAGGAATTCTATTGTCTCATTTTATTTTTCTTTATGCTTTTTTTACTGGATTACTGGGTTTGGAATTTTGATTGGTGGGCTTATGGACAAAGATCCCGACAAGCATTTAATAATTTAAAGAAACAATTACATACATAGAAAAGTGTTTCTATATATAATAGTTATTTTTATATTAGGTGTGCAAAGCATAGGTTTTTTTAGTTTGAGAATGTTGAGTTTTCTGTCGAGACCGAAGACCGAGACAAAAAATACATTCGAAAACTCAAAAACTGCTTTGCACACGTAATATAAACAACATTTTTTCTGCAATTGTAGTAATTTAAAATTGTAGACTAATATAAATAAAATAAAATGTCATCAACATAATTACGGCGGCTACGGCAATTGCACTGAGTTGCCTTAGTTACGAGTGTAAATTACGCATTAAAATTTCACAGTGAAAAACATCTTTCTTAACGGTTAAAAAATGACACACTTTGCATATTGAGATTAATGAAAAAAACGTCACTTTTTCGACAATTGGAGAAAAAATCATTTTTGTTATAAATAATTAAGTCATAAAGTTATTATTAAATAATATTTATTTTTCACTTTAGTTATTTATGCACCATGGGCGTTATAGGTATTATATTGCTCCGAGGTCTACGTTAATTCAGCCCGGGGGATGAATGTCGATCGAGGGCAATATAATTGCCACAACGCCAGTGGTTCATACAAGATTTTATTTTTCACGAAGAATTAATTTCTTAAGCGGATAATTCAAATTACATTGGAAAAGTTCCGATATTTCTGTCAACTGTCATGTCGGTACGCATCATTACGCATCTAACATGACTCATTGAATCAATTATTTCAACTTAATTTTATTTTAAATGACAGTTGTTGACACTTTGAAGTTTTCAAGTTATCAATGTTTAGGTACTTTTAATTTTAATAAAGAATGCTAAAGTTTTGCTTCTTTCTTTAGACTTTCTTAAAAATTCAAATTATTAGTTCTGTAAAATGTATATCCTTTCTTCTTGGGCCTTATTTATACACACACAACATTAAAAATTGTCAATAAATTAACGAGCGTGGGTCATATTGCCCGGTTATAACGCCTACGTGCGATATGACTGTGTTTATGGTAACCGTATCCAAGGTGAAATGAACAAATAATAACTTTATTGTTCACTTAAATATTCTGCTAAATACGCTGAAATAAAAGGATATTTCCAGTATGCACCTATAACCAGTTGCTAAGTAGAAAGAACGTTTTCTACTACAACGACGTATTTCATTCAAAGAGAACAAATTTTACAGAAGAGGACCTTGAGAAAGTATTGCTATAGATCGTTCCAACCTCCGTATTCAGTATACGTCTTATGGGAAGTTGTTTCATGGTTGCCAAATCATCCAATCAGCTGTACATTACCATTTCCGGTTCATTGTTTGACATTTCACGCGATCAAATCATAACCTTTATTTACGTTTCTTGACGTTGAAGGTGCAAAATTATTGAGATTCATATAACATTTTGCTTATTATTTTATTAAAGTAACTAAATTTTAACAGAGTGCATAGCGAATTCGCTGCACGTCAAATTATAGGAAAGAATACTACAAGGGAAATAGCTGTATTTCAATATTTATTAACAATACTACACACATTTCTAAACAAATATACATATGAACGATATCTATGCAACGTACAGTGAATATTTACTTCGATATTGGGGTGTTATTAAATTAATTTAACAAATATTAGTTTCCACTTTTGTAACAAAAAGAACTGGAATCATACAAATACGTATATAATACAATAATATTTAAGAAAGGAATAGCAATTACACACACATATCTATGTCTCATGTTAATTTTTTTAGTCAGTCGAGGAATCACTTTGATCTTCAGATGATGACGAATGTGTTACGTGAATAATTAATTCTTCGATGTCGTCTTGCAAATTATCCACTATCCACATTTTCTTTTCAATATTTTTTACATGTTTGATGTAATTTTGCCAATTATTAGCTGTTACAGTGCTATATGCTCTTCGAATTAATTGCTCCATATCTTTTACCTAAATGTGATATTATTCATTCTTACGTAGTTTTTAAGTTGTGCCCATACCATTTCAATGGGATTTAACTCGCAATGGTAAGGTGGTAATCGAATAACTTCATGACCTTTTTCTTTTGCAAATTCGTCAATCCTACTTTTATCATATTACGGTTTAATTTGTGACACGCAATACAGTAAGTCCCTTTTTAGCATATCGTTACTGATTTGTATTTGTTTTTCACTGAGCCAATCAATGATATCGTTTTTCCTCCATGCTGTTGTTGGAATTTTTTCCAATTTTCTGCAGTAATAGGAAGCATTATCAAGAACAATGACTGACTTCTGTGGTATATTTGGAAAAGGTCGCCTTTTTCGGCAAAGTCTCTTTCGTCCGTAAGATGTCACTTATGAAATAAGTGCCACTTTATAGGATGAAATTTGCTTTATATTTTAGGCGATTTCAATGAAATGTATATACAGATACAAATCTATTCATAAAGATTTGTTTCATTTGTATCACATTGCTTCACTAGCTTGACTGATGACGCCTAGATGGCAGAAACATATGTATTAAGCAGAAGTAAATGCTGAAAATACGAGATGTATTGTCCATGTGAACAGTTACAGATATAAAATTTTTTTATATGTCTGTTTCATATTGTAACGAATGCTTTATACGTGCATAACGTATTGTTATACATAAACACTTACTTCTATTGTTTTAAGTATTATTATTCACAACTGTAACCGCATTTTTTCACACAATGTTACAACTATGAATACGAAAACAAAACTGATCACAATTTATGACCTTTATCCTAAATATTCGACAGGCATAGAAAGATAATTCTAAACATTTCTGGACCCTATTTTTGTACCTGCACATTAATAATTGTAATACGAGGAATGCATTCGTTGTCAATAAACTTTTCCAATAAATATTGGTTCATAATTTTTTGATGTGATTTAATTACTTTTCTGAGAAGTATTTAAAAAGGACTGACTGTTCAAAAGTTGGGATCATTTTCACCATACCGAGTATACTGCTGACTTCAACCATGTTATTGTTTTACAAGCCTAATGTCAACATTCCGTCAAATCTGTGAGGTAGATAAGTTACAACCGTTTAAAGTAAACTATATCTGTTTTTATTGTGTGTTAATATAGATAAAAAAAAATTCGTTTGTTAACTAAGCATCATATTTACATGAAAACCCCATTAAGGAAATTACTCAAGTATTGTAATGATGTAATGAATTTACTCCTTACCATTGAGTGATTTATAACGCGTTTACTAATTTCAAAAATGATATTATTAGCACATAAAGTGTTGAACATTCGACGACTACATTTACAGTAACTTCTTCAGAAATTACTAATAAAGATAATATCATTGAAAAGACGTACAATATTTCACATTAACATGAAAAAGCTAACCTGGCGTTGGGTGGCGTGTTTGTACACTGTTAAGCAAATGGAATTTGAAATGACTGTATGTCTAAGTCTATATGAAATCCAAGAAAACTTTTTGGTTGATATGTCACCGCGGATGAAACCTGTATATATTTCTATATTCCACTTTGGTGTCTGGAATATAGAAATGTATACAGGTTTCATCCGCGGTTCATTGTCTTTGGACAATGAAATTCTTCTGATAACCGTGTTTAAAAGAAGGCAAAACCCATTTTGTCAGCGAATAATATTATGGCCACGACTTTTTAGGATTTCATAGGCGTAATTTTTATTAACTATTTGCAGAAGGGAATTGCAATAACTCCAATATTATGCTGATATACTGATATGTTTCGACGCCGAACTGAAGATAAAACGATCACATTTATTCAGCAAAAAGTTTGTTCCATAAGAACAACGCGCTCTCTCATACATCCACTATGGCAACCGCAAAATTTGATGTTTTGGGATACGAATTGCTATCTCGTCTATCATATTCACCAGATCTGAATCCGAATGATTTTTTCTTGTTCCAAAACTTGAAAAAATGGCTTGTTTTGTAAGAAATTCGGGACAAATAAGGAGGTGATAGGCTCTATTTTGACGAGCTTCCGAAGTATTACTTCTTAAAGGACTTAAAAAGATTGGAATATCGCTAGACTACGTGTGTAGTAGTGGGTGAGAATTAAGTTAAAAAATAAAATACATTTTTTACCCTAAAATAAAAAGTCAAATCACCATCGTATATGTATATACATTTTTGAAAAAAATAAAGAACTGGACTGTTTGAATTAGTTCAGTTAGTTATCAGAGTATTTGTGGTAATGTTCATATTCATTGTGAGCGGAAATAAATGGCTAAACACTAAGGCGTTTTTAGTGAGTAAGACCTTAGTTTAGGACATGTAGTTTATTTAAGTTAAAATAAAATTACTCGAAAAAGTCTTTCTTTGGGGACTGTGGTTAAGTAAAAACATTAGAAAAGGTATAAAACCCCTTACCATAATTAATACTCGTATCCGTATTAATACTCGTATATAAGTGTACACTATCAGCGTATACGTGAACGCCTTGTAAAGTGTTTCGTGATTTTTTGAGTTATCTGTGCCTCTTACTCAACACTGAGATTATTAATGTTACCTACTGAGGATGACAACTTAGTTATCGAAATAGGTATTTAGGATAAGAGTATTAATTGTGCTAGAAAGTTTTATACCTTTTTTAAATAAAATTGCTCATTGCTCTTCAGACTGGATTGTAGTATTACAATATCCCTCTATATTTATTTAATTAATTAGAAAAATGCATTTCTAAGATAAAAAAAATTTAATCGTATAAGAAATTACATTCATAT